>BCLG01001228.1:67273-97767 GCA_001602295.1 Zoysia matrella
AAATTTGCACCCCCTCAAATAATCTTCCATATCCTAAACAAGGGGGAAAATTCAACTGACTGCCATAATTTATGCATGTATGGGTCAAACAGAGCTACAATTTTACTTCAGAGAACCATGATAAAACCAACTAATTTTGTATTTCCAACAAAGACAACTTACCACTTAAGCTATATAAAGCGTGATATATTGGTTATGCTACCAGGCATATATCAGTGAGCCGCAATTAACAAGATCATATTGACTTACCTCTTAAGCTATATAAAGCGTGATACATAGGGAACCAAATTATGATGTAAAATGATAATAAGAAGTGCAGCACTGATTTTACTTTACCATGCATGATTTTGGAGGCAGCACAAGAAAACATAATGGAATGGAATCTAGAGCACAATCTCATGTAAAGCCAAGCATACAAGCAAGAACATTTTTTCATAATAACAAGTGATGATCGCAAGGAATGAAATCAGATCAGATGTGGAATGAACCATTAATAGAAAAGTACTCACAGTGGGAATCTTTAGGTAACCACTAGGGGCAAGATGTGCCTGCAATGTCAAAAGCCTTGATTCAGTTACTGTACAGAAAGGCTGTACTGATGATAGCTACAGTTTGAAAATAGTGATGTGACAAGTAAGCGAACCTGCACATAGTCTGAATATATCCCCAATTTAATCAGATCATCTATAAGAATACAAAGAATCCCCAACTGTGAATTTAGACAAGGAAAAGGTTCAACATTTTGCAAAGAAAGTGCAAAGCAATATAACTAGGAAATCTTTTGGTTATATACAACTGAATAAAACACAAATTGTAGTTGATACCACTCAAATTTATAGGCTCAGTTCAATGCCATTCAGTTCATTTGTTGTCAAGCCTTGACACGATGGTCAAGTTGCTCAATAGAAATATGAACATAGGAGAAGCACCATAAATGTATAGCTATCACTCAGATAAAGCCACAGTGCAGTGGTAAAATTTTTTTGTTAAGGATAAAAGGACTAATGGGTCTTGACACGTACTTAGAGATGTGTCCATGCCATTTCTATTTGTAAAAATAAAGAGATTTTCGGTTCACACTTTTCATTTATTTGCATGCTACTTGTAGGCATTTCTTGATCTCCATCTGTTTCTCAATTCATTTGCCCAAGGCATCGATTTGTATGGTTGTATGGATGCTCAGTTTAGTTCTACCTCTACCAGGAATGGAGATTTTGTTTCTAGTTGCAGCAACGAAATGGCAGCACTGTTGCAATATTAGGGACTACAGTGCCATAGCATCTGCCATGCCCAGAAAAAGCTGGCATCAGCCTCTAGACAACAAAGTCAAAGAAATTGATGAGGGAAATTCAGCATGGATGACAGCAAGATTGTTTGCTCCATATAAGATTGTTCAAATGGTACATAAAATTCAAAAGAGAACCGAACTGAGGTCTTCAAGTTCAATGGCATAAAACCAAATTCGATAACTACATAAGCGTAACGAACAAAAATTTTTCAAAACATAGTTTAGGGGGTTATTTGGACTTTGGCTATACTTGAAGGGAGTAAATTGGACTTTATCCTAGTATATATGGTCTAGAAATGCAGGGAAAGGTTGCGAACAAAAGACCCAAAGTGATCAGACCCGGCGCAAGCGGGAGCTAAATGCACCGGGCTGCCCCTTTTTTTTACATTGCACACATAATATACATGTAGCTATCTCATTGGTTTGTATTGATGGTATTGCAAAATGAGCTTAATTTGAAACAATGGCTTTTAGAAAGGGCAATGAACTGAGGAGAATGGAGTAAGCTTACACCACAAAGCGGCACTGAAGCAGTACCAGCATGAGGACCTCCGATCGAGATGAAATTCTTGACCTATCCCAAAAAGGAGGTTGAAACAACTATAGTATACTGGACATGATATGGCTTACTATCATCATTTTGAATAACAAAAGCCCCAGAAGAAAGAGAGGTATTATACGCGTTCCAGAAAGATATAGACATAATAGCAAGTTAGCCCTGGGATGACTGAATAGCAGGAAGTGGAAAAAATATGTAGCTCACCGGTGGTCCATTGTCACAGTACTCAATAACAGCCCGGCCAATTAAGTTCCCCTGTAGAAAATATATATGTGGGTCAGCACCAGAAATTCTTTAATTTGGGACTATCAGTTATAACTTCATAATTTACTAAGAGTCCTCAATAACAATCGAAAAAAAGTGTTCAAGAAAAAAAAAATCAATGAAACTTCCTGCAGAAGCAAAACGCCAATTTCTCAGAGCACACTCTAAATATATATCTCATATACAGCAGCCTAAAAGTAAGATGGGAGGATACAGGTCACCAAATAGCTATGAACATTAAGGGTTTACAAGCAGCAAGGAGTTCCGAAGATTCAGAAGAAAGGCTTCAATATATTAGTTGTGCTTGGAGCCTGGATTTTGTGGACTCTTCGAAATTCTTGTGTTTTTGATAGCACAACCCCAACCATGCTGAATGCTCTCACTGCTACCAGTGAGGAACGTAGGTTGTGGGAGATGGCTGGAGCACGTAAGCTCTCGTACTTGATTGTTGAGGCAGAGGAAGGGTCAAAGGTCAGCTTAGGTGGCCCTTCAGTGTCAGCATTTGGGGTGTTGTTTAAAAACTGAAAGGCACGAATGTAACCTTTTGTTTGTGTTGAGTGGTGTGCGTTGTATGGGTTCTTGGCCTTTTTTTCTTCTATTAATATAATGATACGCAACTCTCCTGCGTGTTCGAGAAAAAAGGGTTTACAAGCAGCATTAGTGCACTGGTTAGTGCATTGCCACATGTCAGTTAACAAGCAGCAATAGTGCATTACCACATGTCAGTTTACAAGCAGCACTACCACAAGTCTATACAGGCAGCATTAGCAGAAGTCAGTTTAGAAGCAGCACTAACATAAGTTTTTTTTTTAACGAAAAGCACTAACATAAGTTAGTAAGGGTTTTAAGCATTACTCCCACCGTTTTCATTTTGTTTTCATTAGGACAAGAAAGCTAGCACACATTTGAACTGATTTTCTTGTTCTAATGACATAAAAGAATAGAGGGTAAATAATGGACACTTGCAACATTTACTGATGCTTCTAATTCATGATCTAGATTATATACCATTTTGTTAAAATAAAGAAAAATGCATTATTAAAAACAAGAACTAACAAGAACAAAAGTCTTCCCAGAACATATCCAAGCTTTTAAAGGGATATTGTCATTAATCCAAAAAATCACGGCAGCAAGAACACACCTGGGACAGGCCAACTATGCTGTAACCTTTGCTAAGCTCTTTCATTTTCTTGACCTGGAAAACAAATTCCAGCAAAGATACAGAACCTTGATGACTCAGTGTGCAATTCAAAAAAGCAGAAGATGCTGCATCACCTTCTTGCAAACTGAATTTGCCTGCAAATTAATATATGATATAAATTTTTTGTATAAGAAGAAAACTATCTGATCAAATTTGAGCAACAAACGAACCTGCTCTTGAAGTGGCATTAACCAAGAGTCAAATGCCCCTCTTCCAATTTCACTGGGGAGGAGCATACATACTTCATTAGTAAAGTCTGATATAAGCATAGCATAACATAAATTCTTTTTAAAATTTTAAATAAGACTGGAAATGTCTTAATGATAGGAAGTCAGGACGTCAGTTTAGTAGTGAGACCGCTTGACAGTGGTGGCAACGCAAATTGAATGGGATTTTACAAGTATTTTCTGATGGAGATATGACCTGGTATTTGTTAAACTCATATTCATATCATGTGTTCAAGAAATCAGAGTTCATATATGGGATTTGTTAGAGTTTAACAGAATTGATCAGCCATGAATGCACACAAAAGGTTGGTTGAATTGCTTTTGTACTAAGATTTCCATATCATCAGTACAATTATCCAAATTAGATGTATGAATCAGAAAGAAATGAATCACCAGTTAAAGAACAGAACAGGGCATATCAAGACTCTTGGCAAATGTGTACCACCAATGTGTATTGACTTATAATTGTAAAAAGGAAAAATTAACTAAAAATTTTGAAAAGAAAAAATCAAACAAAAATGGATCAAGTATATATCACCTGATGCTCATGATAAATTTACCAGGAAAAATAACAACAAACAATGAGTGAAAATTAGCACATAACCCACGCAGCATGCACACAGGCGACCATGTTACAGTTGACTCTTTTTATCTACTCAAGGAAATCCGTGTATATCTAAATCTGCAAACCCTTATAGATTGGTGCTCATATAGGAAACAAACAAATAGTAATCAACTTAAGCCACAAACCAGAGCTCGTGTATTCAACCTAGTAACGGATGTCACCCTACAGGACCCTGCAATTCTCCTTACACAAACTAAACAATTCAAATGCCTTCACAGGCAAAAGCAACATGGCAACTAAATGATATCCTAGCAAACCCAAGAAATGGTTCCGTAATACCACTTACTACTCTCTAAACGCAGAAGACATATCAAGAAGGCAAATGCGTAGGTCATGAGTTCATTGGATATATTCCCAATGTAATCAACATACTTGCATATGCATACAAACAACATAAAAACCCGCACGCAAGCTATATTAATGAAGGATCAGAGAGCGCCATTACATGCAGTATCCCTTGGAGCCGGACCATACCCCGAGCAACTCGGTGAAGGACGCCAACCCATCATTACCGCACTCGTCTCCGATCCCTGCCTCCATGACCAGAGCAAAAACGAACAATTTGAGTACGAATCACACTCGCACAAACAGAACCGTACCGAATAGAAACGGGACGAGGGGGACAGGAGATCTTAACCGTGCAGGACGATGAAGGGCACGGCGGAGACCACCGGCGCTAGCGCTGCGACAACGGTTAGGAGACCGAGAAGGAGCGCGCCGGCGCGCAGCACGGCCATCGGCGTGGGCGACAGAGGCACGGAACTAGTGCTAGGGCTTTGCCTCCGCCTCCCTCACCGGCACCCGCTGCCTACCCTGCCTCCTCGTTCCGGGAAGCGGAGAAAGGATTTGGGCGCGGCGAGACTGCGAGCGGGGAGCAGCCTGAGCCGGCCGAGCAGGGGAAGAAGCAACGAGGGCGTTCGGCCGTATTCGCCGCGGCCCGCACGTCAGCAGTGCTGGTGGAGATTTGGTGAGCGGGCCCGCGGGAGCATCCTGTCATCTGGTAGTAGGCGTGTTTTTCGTTGACAGCAGCGAGACTTGCCAAACGGACACTGGCATGTGGGAACCCCATTCTGTACACCGCTATGGCAACCAGAGGTTGCCTCGCGGGACCCACGTTCTATTTAGGTCTACGTGTCACGGAAGTTGCTTCTCGCAAGGCCATTCAGATCAACTCATTGCTTGGAAGAAATGGAGGTCCCCCATCCTTTGCCTTTTCTGTAAGGTTAAGCTGGACCAGATCGTGCTAAAATTGCTCAGAAAGGAAAATGTTGCCACAAAGATCATGTGCGTAGATTGTAGTAGAACTAATCTAGGCTGTTCTTACTTGGAGCCTTGGACAATCTGGCGTTGTTCTTGCTCCGGATGTCAAAAATCTAACGATGTGTTTACCGCAAGGGCAGAAACAGGAACTATTTGAGCAAGCAAAAACATTAAGGCTCAATGTAGGAGACACTATTATCCCATATAATTCAAACATCAAGTTCACGTCCCCAGGTCAAAATTGACATAGAATGCAGGCAGATGTAACAACTCTAGATACAGATAGACGAATCAGAGGCTCTGTGGATGTGAAGATAGAAAATTTACCTGTTAGCATATGGTACACTTTTGTCATCAAATTGTAAGTTTCTTCTATCCAAAACAAAATACTCCATATGTTAAGTTGAACCCTTGGGACAGGTCCTGCCTTTGCTTCATATTTCTCAGAATCAAATGCAAGAGGTCTCTCCTGAGTCCTGACCCACAGCTTTAGCACAAAATTTTTGGGTGCACTCAGATAATTAGTCTAAAGAAATCAAATTCCTTCTCAATGGGAACAAGCACATGCGATTCAAGGCACTTAAAAATTTCACATATGACCTCCCACTTTATGATGAACTCTGTCCCCTAAAACAAACTCTTAATTCTTGAAAACTGCTAGTGCATCCAACCTGCTCTTCATTCTTCAGCCCCAAGCCTATTTATCTCATCAATCACTCCCAGCTCGTCATGCCACATCTTCTTTGCATCATAAAAGATTACTCATGGTAATGTAATTCCAACTATTCCTTGTCTCAATTCTTAACCTGCAAGTCCCAACAGGAAAAAAACAAAAGTAGTTCAGAATCATACAAGAGCAAACAGAATATATCTGCAAGGAACATTCAACTTCTTCGCATCATAAAAGATTAATCATGGTAATGTAATTCCACCTATTCCTTGTCTCAATTCTTAACCTGCAAGTCCCAACAGGAAAAAAAAAACAAAAGTAGTTCAGAATCATACAAGAGCAAACAGAATA
This sequence comes from Zoysia matrella, assembly GCA_001602295.1. Classification (NCBI taxonomy): domain Eukaryota; kingdom Viridiplantae; phylum Streptophyta; class Magnoliopsida; order Poales; family Poaceae; genus Zoysia; species Zoysia matrella. The sequence continues at coordinate 73,719 of BCLG01001228.1, forward strand.
TATCTGCAAGGAACATTCTAGGGGGGGAAAAAAGGAAGTATATCTGCACACATTCTAATGTAATATGGCTAGTCAAGTTGTCATAATGGAAAATGATTTCATCTCAGATGCATGAAGACAGCAGCTGTGAACTGATAACAGTTGTTCTGGATCAAATGTCAGCATCGCCATTTATGGCAGTTGTAGCAATGTCCTATGTGACACTGCTCTGTTTTGAGCATGAAATATAAATAGTAAAGTTTGAAGAGTAATTCTTCTAGTCATCTGCTGTAGCCTTGATATCCTTTTGATGAAATCTGTAGCCTTGATAAGAAAGCAATTTGGAGTGAGACTAGTGTCCGACTTCCCAGTATTGGCAAATAGCACAGATTAATGACTATGGAATAGTGGCTCATCCACATACAGAAATCCAACAAGACCATATAAATGATATTCTGTAGTACTAGATAAATGCATACTAATTGATCAGTGCAACACAAAGTTTTGTCCACAGTGAATAATTGTTTTTTTCTTAACGATTTAGTGTTACTCTTACAGTGACTGACAATAGAGCGAAAATTTAGTTGTTGCAGATACTTGCAAGGAACAGAAGGAAGATGTCATTTTATACCGTAATTGTTCAATAAAACATTAGAAGTTGTATTTCAGAAAAATAAAGCAGCAAAATAAATCAAAAGAAATGAAAGAAAGGAATCCTGATATACCTTAAGAAGTATCACTTATATTTTACTTCATTTGGAATCACCATTCCTTAACTCCAGCTGGAATCATTAACATATTGGTTTCTGAGTCATGGTGGACTCTAATCGTCACTTATCCCACATGTCAACCACCCGGCCGCTCACATATGTCATCCACACGGAGTGTCAAATTGTCGAAGCCACCACACTGGAGTCCCAAATCATCATTTTTCTTTCCACGCTGCTACCATGGTTTCCAACATGTCAAACTCCAAACTTTGGTAAGACCACCCACACTAACTGAAATCAAATACTTGATTCCTCTTCTTTTCTATGATTTCAGCACACAATTTTTTAAAGTAGTCAGACAATTATTCCAGTAAAGTCAAATTCCTTCTCTACAGGAATCTGCATATGCAACTGAAGGCACCCAACAATGTAATTTATAACTTCACACTTGGGGTGAGCCCTGTCCCCAGAAACAAACTCCCAAACATGGCTTCCAACCTCGACAAGACTGCATCCAGCCTCATTTTTACCTCCCAGCTTATTTATCTCGCCTTTCATAGCCAGTGCTTCACGCCACATTTTCTCCGCAGCATATAGATTTCTCATGATAATGTAATTCCCAATATTCCATGGCTCGACCTCAACGGCTCTCTTCATCACTCTCTCTGCCAAATCAACATCACCACGGGATGCACAAGCAAAGAGCAGTGAGCTTAATATTATGCCATTTGGTCCAGAGGGCATTTTGTCCATCAACTCTAATGCTTCATCCAAATGCCCACAGCGCCCTAGAAGGTCTACCATACATCCATAATGCTCTACCTTTTTGCTGATCCCTAGCGCCTCCATTTCACAAAACCACCATCTCCCTTCTTTCACAAGCCTCCCATGGCTGCAAGCTGATAGAACTCCAATCATGGTCACACTACTAGGAGAAATCCCATTTCTTCTCATCTTCTCAAACAAAAGAAGAGCCTCCCTAGAATGGCCATTCAATGCAAGACCGTTTATCATAGCATTCCACAACGTGACATCCTTTTGATTCGACTGATTAAACAATCTCCTAGCTTCTTCTAAATTTCCACACTTTGCATGCATATCGATAAGCGATGTGGTGACATTAGCCCTCCAACCAAATCCCTTTCTCCTAACGAACTCATGTGCCCACCATCCAAGGTCCACGGCACCAGTAGCAGTGATTGCTGGGATCACATTTACAACTGTCACTTCATTTGGCTCAAATGGGCACGACTGTGACTGCAATTCCCTGAAAAGACTCAGTGCCTTCCCATGCTCCTGATTCTGGCAGTAGCCACTGATCATCACATTCCACGAGTACAGATTCCTTTGTGGCATTGCATCAAACAACTCCCTAGCAGCCTCCATTTTCCCAGAGATGGAGTATCCGTGAATCAAGCAAGTCCAAGATACAACGTTCCTCTCCAGCATTGAATCGAAAACCCTTCGTGCTGACTGCACATCCCCTGTCTTCACAAACCCATCCATCAGGGCGTTGTAAACCGCGGTATCCTTCTCAGGCATTGAAGAGAACACCTCCATTGCCGAACTCATGTCTCCACACCTCGCGTGCCCGACCATGATGGCCGTCCAGGAAGGCAGCGTCCTACGCGGCATTGCGTCGAACACGTCCCGCGCGGAGACCAGGTCGCCGGCCTTGGCGTAGAAGTCTACGAGCGCCGTGGAGGCGTAGACGCAGTAGGAGAAGCCGAACTTGATGACCAGGGCGTGAAGCTTCTGGCCCTCAAGCGGGCTCCCACGGGCGGAGGCCACGGCCTCTTTGAGAAGCAAAGGGAAGGTGTACGCGTCCGGGGAGAACGGCGAGACGGCGCGGCGGGACTGGAAGGAAGGCGCGACAGCGTAGGTGCGGCGGCCATGGCGGAAAAGTGCCGTCAGGTAGGAGCTAGAATTGTAGGGAAGCATCAGACGCGATGTTCATGCCATTCTTCTATGGCGCGCCACTGCGCCAGGGAAGGAGAATTCCGAAGCGCGGGAGCGCGCGAGGGCCATGTGAACTGGTAGGTGGCCGCGGAGGCCGCTCGCCGGGTGAGGGCCATGATGGGCCGAGTTGTTATTTCTTTTTTTTTTTCTTTTGAACAGAAGGGTCGAATTGTTTAGGTCCGACATGAACACTACTCCTATGCCGCAGGCCCACAGGCGGTTCACTGGAAGCATTTTCTTCTTGTTCTATCTTGGATTTTATTTTAGTATATACCCTTCTATAATTTATAGTGTTTCATGTCAAGTTATGCAAACATGAGGAAAACTTACATGTTTGATACTTTATAATTCACATGCATTCCTTCCTTTTAGGCAGGTGAAATATGTGACGCATCTTCCACTAAACGAGGGGGAAAATTCAACTGACTGCCATAATTTATGCATACATGAGTCAAACATGGCTACAATTTTACTTCAGAGAACCATGATAAAACCAGCTAATTTTGTATTTCCAACAAAGATAACTTACCACTTAAGCTATATAAAGTGTGATATATTGGTTATGCTGCCGGGCATATATCAGCGAGCCGTAATTAATAAGATCATATTGACATGCAGAGAAACATAGGTAACCAAATTATGATGTAAAATGATACGTAATAAGAAGTGCAACAGAGATTTTACGACTCAACTGATTACCATGCATGATTTTGGAGGCAGCACAAGAAAATATAATGGAATAGAATCTAGAGCACAATCTCATGTAAAGCGAAGCAAACAAGCAAGAACATTTTTTCATAATAACAAGTGGTGACCGCAAGGAATGAAATCAGATCAGATGTGGAATGCACTATTGATAGAAAAGTACTCACAGTGGGAATCTTTAGGTAACCACTAGAGACAAGATGTGCCTGCAATTTCAAAAGCCTTGATTCAGTTTCTGTACAGAAAGTTTGAAAATAGTGATGTGACAAGTAAGCGAACCTGCACGTAGTCTGAATATATCCCCAATTTAATCAGATCATCTATAAAAATACAAAGAATCCCCGACTGTGAATTTAGACAAGGAAAAGGTTCAATATTTTGCAAAGAAAGTGCAAAGCAATATAACTAGGAAACCTTTTGGTTATATACAACTGAATAAAACACAAATTGTAGTTGATACCACTCAAATTTATAGGCTCAGTTCAATGCCATTCAGTTCATTTGTTGTCACGCCTTGACAGGATTGTCAAGTTGCTCAATAGAAATATGTACACAGGAGAAGCACCATAAACTATAGCTGTCACTCAGATAAAGCCACAGTGCAGTGGTAAAAAAAATTTGCTAAGGATAAAAGTACTAACGGGTCTTGACACATATTTAGAGATGTGTCCATGCCATTTCTATTTATAAAAATCAAGAGATTTTCGGTTCACACTTTTCATTTATTTGCATGCTACTTGTAAGCATTTCTTGATCTCCATCTGTTTCTCCCAATTCATTTGCCCAAGGCATCAATTTGTATGGTTTTATGGATGCTCAGTTTAGTTCTAACTCTACCAGGAATGGAGATTGTGTTTCTAGTTTCAGCAACAAAATGGCAGCATTGTTGCAGTATTAGGGACTACAGTGTTTTATAGCATCTGCTATGCCCAGAAAAAGCTGGCATCAGCCTCTAGACGACAAAGCCAAAGAAATTGATGCGGGAAATTCAGCATGGATGACAGCAAGATTGTTCAAATGATACATAAAGTTCAAAAGAAAACCGAACTGAGGTCTTTAAGTTCAGTGGCATAAAACCAAATTCGATAACTACATAAGCGTAATCAACACAAATTTTTCAAAACATAGTTTAAAAGATTATTTAGACTTTGGCTATAATTGAGAGAAGTAAATTGGACTTTAATCCTAGTATATATGGTCTAGAAATGCAGGGAAAAGTGGCGAGCAAAAACCCAAAGTGATTAGACCGTGCGCAAGCAGGAGTTAAATGCACCTTCCCCCTTTTTTACATTGCACACATAATATACATGTAACTTGACGTCACCAGATAATATGGTTGTCATCTACTCACCATTCTAAAAGAATCGCATTGTCTAGTTCAAATTTGAACAGTCGATGACAATAATTTTAAAAGAGGGGAATATTAATTAACTGTCAACCCAACGTGTTGGATGTTTTCAAATAATCACATGTTTCCATATGATCAGCTATTACTCATCACCAATCCATGCACCTTTGCGAACAATACGAAGACCTTTGACTACTTCATCTACACAGATGTTATCTTCAGCTTAATTATTTATTCATCAGTATCTCAGTATTTTCACCGTTCCCGATGAAAAAGAGAATTACTCCCTTCGGTTTTAAATTATTGTCACCATTAATTTTTAACATTAACTTTGACCATTCGTCTTATTAAAAAAATTATTTCAATGTGTAAATTTATTAGTCGTGATTTAAATTTCACTAATGATAAATTAAATAATAACAAAATTTTATATATTTAAATAAATTTTTTGAATAAGACAAATAGTCAAATTTAATGTTAGAAGTTAATGGTATTAATAATTTAAAATCGGAGGGAGTATTTGCAAACGAGAGAGAAGATGAGTCACCTGATGCATGCACGAGCGCTCGGCTGGCTTGGCGATTCTGAAGCAGGGCCTGAATTTGGAACGACTAGTTCGTGCACGAGTGTGGGGGCAACTGCCGATTAGTACTCCTGGATGTTGTTATTCAAATATTAGACAGGATAATTAAGAAGGAAATGATGATCACTACAGTACTTCTTAAGGTACCGGACCCTATATACATCTTCTTGAAGATGTAGAGGTGAGAATTTTTTATTTCATTATCTTAAAAAAATCTCAAGGGTCCTCACATTTTTTTCGAGGGCATAGAAGATATGATTCATGTATTTTTACAATATTTCTGAAAAATGGAATAAGTAGCACCGTAGCAAAAAAATTTTCCTGAATGCGCATAGAAGGAACGCAGATTTCATGAGGTTACGTGGGCCGAACATGATTCCGGGGGTTGTTCTTCGGGAAGCCTGGCCCTTCATCCGTTTGAGACTATATAAGCCCAAACATACGACACAGCAAATCTGTTCTTTGAAAAAGTGGCCCAAGATTGGCCGATAAGGACGACCACTTCATTGATTTTTCCAACCGTATAAAACCGTATAAAATGACAAGTCTAGTAATACGAGTACATGTTTCACACTTACAGCAGGACTGTTCCACGTTTCTATTACGTCATTGTAACCCAAGATTTACAGGACACAGTTATTCGTGCATACTAAGTTATTGACTGGAGTGCAATTCATGCATTCTCATCTGTTCATACCAGTAAAAAATTTAGTGTTTTACTGTTCTCTTGTGCCGATCGAACATGACCGGCCAACGCTTGAACGGCACAAATTTGACCACTTTTCCATACGTCGCTGGCCTCATCTCGCTCGTGCTTTATTAAAACTTCTTTCCCATTTGGAGCCGAAATCTCGTGAAGATCGAGAGCTAAGGGAGGCATCACAAGTTGTTGGTGTACACTGCACACGTCGAAATCTATAATCGACGATGAATTGTGACCTTTGACCGATGTTCTCCAACATTACGCCCGTATATATAGCTAGCAAATATGCAAGTGCAATGCACAGCTCGACCTGCCCGGCCGTCGTCGTTGCCCTGTGTCGTACGACGGACTCAGATCAACTCGATCCATTTGGCCACTACGTATGCTCCGTTACAGTGTGCGCACACGTAATGTTCAAGGTGCGACACAGTCAAAACCCGTGTGGATACATCGCGAAAATGTGATGCGCTGCTTGTAGGGAAAATGCTTAGTCATCTGCCAGAATTGGAACTTGACACATCTAGTTCTGATAACAATTCACTTATACTTCAACACTACGTATCTATTGATATCCAAAATCAAGGTCATCAGAATATTCGATAAGTTGTCGGAGTGTTCGACAATCCTCTCAAGTTAAGACACTTCGTCCACTAGAGTATTAAGTATAGTATCGGAGTGTTCGGTGAGCTCTATCGAGTTGAGCACTTAGCCCATCGAAGTGTCCGACAGGATATCAGACTGTCCGGTAAGCCCTTTCAAGTTCCTAAATTTACACTACGGACACTCCAGCATTTTACCGGCCGGAGTATTCGGCACTTTACCGGACACTCCAGTGGTGTCAATTTTGAAAAGTTTTCAGCAGATTGATTCTAATTTCTCCTGCTGGATAAGACCATCTCACCTTTATAAAACAGAGTCTCGTGACCGGTTAAGTAGCATTCCAATCGATTATACAATTTACCTTTATATTTTGCACTTTTCAAACCCTAATTCTCTCATTGGACCCTCGATTTGCTGTTTTTTTTCGTTTCGGTGACGACCGAAGGCGATCTGGTTGGCCTGACTGAGTCCGGATCAGCCCGAATCGATCCTCCTCCAACGGGGTCCCTCTCGAGATAGAGTTGTGCTGTACAAACCCGACGTTGAAGAGGCACCCACATTCTCACACACAAATATGCGAACGATGTGTTGGTCCGGATTCGATTTCGACGTCAACAATATCTTAATTACTAAGTCACGTACACAATGCCTCGTTAGAACACAATGGGCCGAGAGGGTGATTCCTTTACGTTCGTTGAAGAGGTGCTAATTTTAGAGCTCTTAGATTTATTTTAATGGGTAAAACAGTCTCTTATCCATACACAAGTTCATAGGATGTTACTTTAGTTGCCTCATGCCTAAATATCTAATGAGACCACAATGCTTCCGATAAGACTTCATATCATCTTTAGAAATAGTCTTTTATTTTTTTAATGAGTTTAATCAATAATAAGTTTAATCAATATTTTGTTACTAGGCTCAGTCTGACCATTGGTCTGAGCATAATATAAAGATGAATTGAGTATTCTAATTCTATAAGATTCAGCAAACTCTTTAACATGATCGGACCATTGTTTTCTATCTTTTTTTTTACAATATTTTGCTATTAGACTCAGCCTGACCATTGGTCTGAGTATAATATAGAGATAAATTGAGTATCTTAATTCTATAAGATTCGACAAACTCTTTAACAGGATCAGATCATTGTCCTCTATTTTTTTCTTAATAAGTTTAATCAATATTTTGTTACTAAACTCAATGTGATCATTGATCTGAGTATAATATAGAGATAATTTGAGTATCTTAATTCTGTAAAATTCAGCAAACTTTTTAATATGACCGGACGTACTAAGTCGGTAGAGAATCACCCTGCCCTGTTATCCAGTGGCTTCCGTTTTCTATCACCCATGGTCCACTGAAGAGGAGCAACAGCTAGCCCTCTTTATCATAAGCAACAGCAGAGAATCACCCTCTCCGCCCGCGTCGCCTGGTCCGTATCCGCGACAACAGCTAGCCCATGGTCGAGATAATCGCAAGTCACCTGCCCTGTTATCCAGTGGCTTCCGTTTTCAATCACTGACCAAAGGGCCCCCTGCAAAAGTACTCGTCGACGCTCTCCGGTCGAACGCACGCAGTGATCCTATGGCAACGGCCACCACCAGACAACGGTGGCAGTAAAAAAATCCGGTTTAGCCCATGGTCTATCCCCTGCTGCTTCGCGCGGCGCACCAGGAAGCCGCCTCGAATTAGCTCCGTGATGTCTCCTTATCTACGAGGGACTCGAACGAGAAAATAGTCATTTTCACTTGTTGGGTTGGGATACTATAATAACTGGAAGTGGGAGAAGAGGGATTACCCTCATCGTCGTCGTCGCCGCGGCTTCATTTATAGCCGTACGCGGTCGCGCACCATGACCACGCTTCCACGCAGGTCTGGTCGTCCAGGTGCAGATCCCTCCTCCTACACCCCAGCGTTAAGTTTCAAGCCACTTCACCGACCGAGCGCGTCATCACCAGCATGGCCTTGCAAGAGCACCTCGATCTCATCCGCGCGCACCTCCTCGAGGACCACGACGTTGCCACTGGCGCCACCAGCTCCGACGCCTCGGCGTCGCCCTTGACCTCGCCACGTGGGCGGAGGCTGCAGGCGCCCGCGCTCTCCGCACCGCTGCCTCGGAGGCCGGCAACGGTGATGATGCAACAGCAATGGCCTGCGCCGCTGCCGCAGGTTCAGCGGCAGGAACGGCAGTGCTGTTGCGAGGAGGAGGACTTCCGTCGGTACCGCGGCGTGCGGCAGCGGCCGTGGGGCAACTACGCGGCAGAGATCCGGGACCCGGCGCGGAAGGGCGCGCGCGTGTGGCTCGGCACCTACGACACCGCGGCCGAGGCCGCGCGCGCTTACGACCGTGCCGCGTTCCGACTCCGTGGCTCCAAGGCCATCCTCAACTTCCCCAACGAGGTCGCCTTCGGCACCGCCGCCGCCTGCTGGGTTCCTTCTGCTGCCGCTGCGGCTCCTATCAACAAGGGCTACGCCGCGGGTAACAAGAGGAAGAGGTCACCGGAGCCATCTCTTCAATGGGAGACCGACTGCCTAAGGGAGGTGAAGAAGGAGTTGGTCCAGGAGCCCGCCGCGACCTGTGATTATTAGGCCGCCGGCATGGCCGTGGCTCCGGCGCCGGCGAGCGGAGGGACGGACTTCTTCTAGGAGGAAGTGGAAGAGCTCAAGGGAACGCGCCGCCACTCTAGCGCGGCCGTCATCGCCTCCGCATGCGCCCTTCCCGCAGCTCTCCTTCAGCGATGCGTCCATCTGTGTGCGACGATGGACGAAGAGCAGAACAGAGTTTTGCATGGCATGGCTAAGCGCGGTCTTAATTAACTGAACAAAAACTTTCATTGATTTGTTATTTGTTACTAGTAATATAACGGCGTCGACTATTCTTTGGTTCTTTACGCACAGTGCCCGCTATAATGCCAGTGTTGTGTTGCTGCCCGTGTTTACGCGTGCATTTTGTACGGCAACGTTAATACAGCTGCTACGGCGGAGCAAGGCGTCGTGTGAGGTCGATCAGCCGTTGCACCTCCCGGGCAAGATTGATGGCACGGCGGACCGTAGTAAATATATATTTTATAAATATTATTATAAAAATATAAGTTTAAATTATAGTTTTAGAAAACTATAAATTTGTTATAGTAAATTTTAGATACATTAAACAAAATCTGTAGTTTTGTGATAATTTAAAGTATAAAATCTATAGTTTTGTAATAAATTAAATATAAAATCTGTAATTTTGTGATAAATTTAATTTAAAATTTATAAATTTTTAAAATTATATTTTAAATCTGTAGTTTTGTGATAATTTTAATAAAAATACTTGTAATTTTATGAAATTTACTCAATTGGAAGCTACGCGATGCTGCTTACCGGTTCCAGTCGGCAGTCGATATCAATGGCGAGGAGTCTTCATGGCTGACGCAGGGCAGTGATGCAGTTCTTCAGCCACATTCAGAAGGGTGGGCACGGCCGGAACACGAGTACACGCTCGCGGCACAAAGATTAGCCTCTGTCGCGGAGCCAATACGTGTTTGCATCCAGTGGTGGTTCTAGATTTTTTACGGGGATGCGACGCGACGCGACTGCGTGGCATGCGAGCTTCACCATAAACCAATGGCGCGCACATGATCACAAGCAGGAGTACTATTCTATATCCGTAGATGGCAGCTAGCGTCATCAGCATGCCACCCCGCAGGCCGGAATGATAAACAGCAACGAAGTACTGAGCAGAAAGGGAAAGGCAGCAAGCAGCGAGGGGGGCGTGAGATGCAGCACCATGATGACGACATCGAATTTGGGATCCATGCATCACATGATGCATGTGAGACGCGACCATCTCCTCGTCCCCGGCTTCCTTTTTACAGCTCACAAAGACGGACGGTGCATGGCCGGCGAGGCCGGAGCAGGCGGAGCACTGGGGCGGGGGCCATGCGCTTTCCCTCCAAATCCCACTCCCGATCCGGAGTAAAAAAAATATTGGACCCCGAGCTTGGAAAGATGGCGTCGGTCCAAGTGGATGCCAATCATGGCGCCCTCGGATCACATCGCGCTCCTCCGCCACCACCTAGGAAGCTTTATCACAACCCCCACTACTGCTTCCACGACAGCCACTACTCCCCCTCCCGATCTTCTTGTCAGGGCAGGGACGACGCAGAGCCGCCTATGATCATTGCGTCCGACGACGACGACGACGGGGCGGAGGAGGTGGAGCTTGACCAGGGGTACGGCGCCATGTCGTCGGAGCTGGGGCTCTGCGCAGACCGCATCAGGGAGCTCAGGGCCGAGCTCGAGTTCGAGAGCCACATGCGGCGCAAGGCGGAGGCGCTGAGCGAGGCGCTCGTCGCGGAGCTCGCGGAGGAGCGGCGGCGCGCCGAGGCTGCGGAGGCCGAGTGCCGCGCCCTGCGGGAGGAGGTCGAAGAGGAGCGCCGGATGCTGCGCGTCGCCGAGCTCTGGCGCGAGGAGCGGGTGCAGATGAAGCTCGCCGACGCGCAGGCGGCGATGGAGGAGAAGCTGAGGGAGATCGACGACGCGGTCGCGGAGCTCCACGCCGCCGCTGCCGTCGTTGGCGGCAACAAGAGCACCGGCAGTAGGCCGGTCGGCAAGTCGAGCCCAAACCGGAGTCAACAGCAGAGCCCGAGTCGAAGTCAGAACGGTCAACAGCAGAGCCCGAGCAGGAGTCAGAACGGTCAACCGCACCGGCGAGACGCTGGCGGCGGCGAGCACCCGCACATCCAGCGAGGGATCAAGGGGTCCGTGGAGTTCCCGAAGGCGGTCAGGGTGGCGCGCCCGCGCGAGGAGAGGGTGGATCTGGTGTCCAAGTCCAACCTCGAGTGCCAGCGCGCGCAGCTGCGCGTCCTCATGCGGCACCGGAATCCGGCCGCCGGGATGGGGATCATCGGCGCAGCAGAGAACCTGGTCGTGTAGTAGTGTACTCCAGTGCTATACAAGAGCGTAATGGATGATGGATCTCTGTTTTCCCCCCTGCTTCTTTATATTTCGTTCTTGGCATTCACATTCGGATCAGACGTTTTGTCCAATTAACTTTGTGTTATGCTGCTGATATGCAATCAATTGATAACTCTATACAAAATCATGACAATAAACACGATGGTAATTGGTATAGTTGGACTGTTCAGATATTGCATTTCACTCCCGTTGACTGCCATGCCTTACAAACGGACGGCAGAGTGTGAAAAATGCAACAGATCATACTCAAACGGGTCTGGCATTACATTGCCCAAACTCTAGTGCTAGTATGGGCCTACAGCTACAAGTTTACAAACTGGAACTGAAACAAGTATGGGTAACACGACTTCTTAAAAGAACTCGAAGTCTAGAAACTTGCCGCCAGACTCGACATCTGCACCCGCCATCCTCTTGCTGCCGCCGTTGTTCACTGGCATCCTCTCCACCGGCGGAGATGGCTTCGCCGGCACGGCCACAGTGACGGGCTCGACGGCTTTCGGCACGCCGGGCGGTGTGGTGCACCGGATGAGCGCCCAGTTCACGCCCTCAAAGAACGGGTGCTGCTTAATCTCGGCCGCTCCCCTCTTCACGCCCAGCCGGCTCTGCGTCTCCTTGGCCAGCAGGCCCCTGATCAGGTCCCTGCTCGCGTTGCTCGTCGCCGGGCAGTCCGGGAACTTGAGCTGCTGGCCGACGACGTTGAACAGCGTCGCGCGGTTCGTCTGGCCCTTGAACGGCGTCTTGCCGTACAGCAGCTCGTGCAGGAAGACGCCGAACGTCCACCAGTCCACCGCGCTGCCGTGGCCCTCGCCCTTGATGATCTCCGGGGCGAGGTACTCGTGCGTTCCGACGAACGACATGGATCGCGCGCAGGTCGGCTCGACCACGAGCTCGGGCAGGCCCGCGAACGCCTGCTGCTGCTTGGTTTCGCTGCCGCTCTTGCATTTCTTGGTGGCGCCGTTCTTCTTGCTCCTCGGGTTGAAGAGCTTGGGCATGAAGCATGTCGGCTGGATGCACGCGGGCTGGGCGCAGGTTTGCAACCTGGGATCCGAGTGCAGGGAAGATCGCACCAGAGTTGGCGAGACGGCACAGCGGAGGGAGAGGTCGAAGTCGGAGAGCATGATGTGGCCGTCTTCCCGGACGAGGACGTTCTCCGGCTTCAGGTCTCTGTAGACCACTCCAAGCATGTGCAGATATTCTAGAGCAAGAAGCACTTCTGCAGCATAGAACCTGAAAACATAGAAAAATGACTCTCAGCGACACAGATTTGTGGCCTAACAGTATCGATAAGAAGAATATCGTACAAAACAGTTGGTGAAAACCATCGTACTACAAAACAGTTGGTGACAAAATTACCAGTCTAAAGCAAAGAATAGAGTGCTGCAATGGAATGTGTGTACCTCGCCGCGTGTTCCGGAAAATGTTTTCCGGGCTGGCGCTGCCGGAGAGCATGGAGGTCGCCGCCGGGGCAGAACTCCATGACGAGGCAGGCGAACCTGTCGGTCTCGAAGTGCGCGTACAGTGTGGGCAGGAACGGGTGATCCAGCAGCTGCAGGATCTCCCGCTCCGTCTGCGCGCGGGTCAGCTTCCGGCGGCTCTCCAGCGACGCCTTGTCCATCACCTTCATCGCGAACCAGCAGGGCCTCGTGGCGCCGGCGCCGCCGCTGAGCTCGGACAGGTACACCGTCCCGATGTCGCCGCACCCGAGCCGCCGCAGCAGGCGGAAGCTGCCCATCGCGAGCGGCCCGTCGCGGGCGCGCGCCGCGAGGATCGCCTTCCACCTGGGGTCCCCGCCCTTGTGCGGCTTCCTCGCGCTTCCGCCGGTGCCGTTGCTCCAGCCGCTGCCGTCGCTGGCCGCGCTGCTGCTGACGCTGGTCTTGGTGCTGAGGCTGGTGACGGTGCAGCTCGGCGCCATGCTGGTCACCGTGGCCGCCGCGCCGGAGCTGTCGATGCTGCTGTGCGGGCTCGCCGTGCCACTCCCGCTCGGTGGCGGCCATGCGTCCCACGAGACCACCGGCTTTGCCGACGGCTTTTCCCGGCCGACCACGGAGACGAAGACGGTGTCCACCTCGTCCACCGGCTCCGGCGGGTGGCTGGCCCCGGAGAAGGAACTCCTGGGCGGCGGCGCCTCTCCTAGCCCTTCCTCCTCGCTGTCGCTGGACGCAATGCTGAGCCGGACCTTGTCGAACTCGAATTCTAGGAGCTTTTCCGGCGCCGTGGCCTCGCCATTCTTCCCCACGCCGCCCATCTGAAGCTCCAACACCTCCGGGACGAAGTGGAAGCGGAAATCCTGGTACTCAGAATCGGAGCCCGGATCCAGCGGCGCGACCGCTGCCTGTGCCTGGCTGCGCAAGCGCGTGTGCGGTCTCGGCAGCTGCGGCTTGGTGTGCGGGGAGCGTGTCGGCTGCATTGCTGCGGCGTGCTTGGACAAACTTGATGCCGATGTACTGTATCGGTGATGGAGAGAGAGAGAGAGAGAGAGATGATGATGATGGTGCAGCTCGAAAGAGATTTGGTGGAATGCGCTCGCTGAGGATGAGGCAGAGGAAGACACCACGGCAGGCGCGGGCAGGCAGACGCGGTCCGGAGGCGCAGAGCAGGCAGGTAGCAGTGCTGTCCCACCCTCGCCTCTCGTCGCCTTCCTCTCCTAAGATTTCGCTGTTCAACGTTCCGTGTAGAGCAACTCTAATAGTGCCCAATCGTTACCTCTAAATTATTTGTTTAGGTGCTAATGGAAAATTATTACTCCAAAAGTTCCCTAAAACTCTCCCTAAACATTCGTTGATCAGTGGCGGAGCTAACGTTGTTGGACCAGGGTCCCATGACACCGATGACCTGAGCAAAAATCATTGCTAGCTATGGCTTATTTTGATAATGACCCCGGTAAATTTTTGTTGTGACCTCAGCCCTTCCGAGTACTTGTGCATAGGACACTAATTAAACGGCTGACCTGTTTGCAAATTAAAAGCCCATCGTCATAACCACTGACCAACAAAGGCCCAGATGAGGAACGAACAGCCCACCTGACAACGGTTGTGCAGACTCATAAACGATAGAAAAAAAATCGCTCCCAATTCTCACAATCTCACGCCGCTGAAACGTGTAGAAGCCAAAACGACATCGTTCTTCACGGTGCGCCTTCATCGCATCAAGGTCAGTGTCTTGTCGTCACTGACGATCGAGTTCTCCGCTGCCGCCACCGCCGCCTCCAGCTAGTGAAGCCCTCCTGTATATGTAGCATCGGTGCTATTACCCAGGAGTTCTTTTCCATGTTGCAGCGATCAGAGACAGTGAGTTTTTTTGTCTTCGTTAGGGATTTGATTTTACTACGAGTTTGTGATATGAAATATCTAGATATAGCTTCTAAGTTTTAATATTCTTTTCAGCAGAATATTAAATAAAGATGGAGAGGTTCTTCAAAAGAAAATTACAGTCCACTGCTGTTGGTGATGACAATACTGATGAAAGGGCTTCAGAAAATGTAGTCGGTAATACAAGTACTAACGGAAGACCTTCAAAAAGAAATGCAGTTACAACTCGTGTATCACGAGAAGTGATAAATTTGGATAAAATTCCTTAAAATCCAGGTGATAGGATGAGAATAACATACTACATATAGGCCACAAGTTATAAGATGAGTTAGGTGAAAATATTTGATTAGAGATCTTTGCAGGCCACAAGCTGGTTTTAAATATCCACAAATGATGATAGGAGGGAAGCTACGCCACTTTAATCATGAATGGTTCTCTATGTATGATTGGCTAGAATACAGTGAGAAAGTGGATAAATGTTTTTTTTATATTGCTACTTGTTCAAAGACGGTATTCCAGGCCAAGGTAGAAACGATGAATTCACAGTACTTAGTTTTTCTTGTTGGAGCAAATCAGATAGGCTTCGAGATCATGTTGGTGAATGTAACAGTTTTCATAACACTGCAGTGAAAAGATGTAACAATTTGCTGAAAGAAGACTAATCAATTGTCACTGGTTTTAAAAGGCAGAGCGATGCAACCAAGGAGGAGAATAGAATTCAATTGAGTACTACTATTAGTGCTGTTCGGTTTTTGTTGCATCAAGGATTAGCTTTTCGTGGCCATGATGAATCAGAAGACTCTAAAATAGGAGAAATTTTCTTGAATTGGTAAAGCTTTTGGCAGAGCAAAATAAGAAAGTTAAGAAAGTTGTTTTAGCAAATGCTCCTCGGAATAACAAAATGGTAGCTCCAGATATTCAAAAGGAAACCGCCAACTGTTTTGCTGAGGTAATATAATTTGCTTCAATTATCTCAGATTTCATTCTCTCAATATCCTTTTAGAAAAAAATAATTGTTCTTTCTTTATTTACACAGATCATAGTAAAATCCATCATTGCAGAAATTGATGGTGGTGTGTTTTGCTTAATGGTTGATGAGTCTGCTGATATTTATGATAAGAAACAGATGGCTGTGGTTCTACGATACGTTGACAAATTTGAAGTAATAAAAGAAAGACTTATTGGTGTTGTTCATGTCCAAGAGTCATCAGTGTGTTGCTTGAATCTAACATTGATCATCTATTTCAGAAGTACTCTCTCTGTTCTTAAAATGATGTCGCCGTTGACTTCGAATCTCCTTTGACCATTCGTCTTATTCAAAAAATTAGTTCAAATGTGTAAATTTTTTAATCGTGTTTCAAATATATTTAATGATAAAACAAATTATAACAAAAAATATAAAATTTATCATAATTTTTTGAATAAGACGAATGGTCAAAGTTGAGATTTGAATTCAATGACGACATCAATTTAAACACGGAGGGAGTATGGTTTAAGCATGACACAAGTTAGAGGCCAAGGTTATGATAGAGCGAGCAACATGAGAGGTGAGTTTAATGGATTGAGAGCTTTGGTCCTGAGAGAGAACAACTCAGCATATTATGTTCACTGTTTTGCTCACTAACTCCAATTAGTTATTGTGGCAGTAGCTAAAAAGAATTATGATATTAGTGACTTTTTTGACATGATTTCTCTTTTGATCAATGTTGCGGGAGCTTCTTGCAAACAAAAAGATATGATTCGTCAAAGCCAACAAGAGAGGGTAAGAAAAGCTATAAGTAATGGACAACTTAGTCGTGGAACTGGATTGAATCAGGAGCAATCTCTTCAAAGAGCTGGGGATACTCGTTGGTGTTCACATTATAATACTCTCAAGAGCATGAACAATTTATTCCCATCCGTCATTGAAGTGCTGCAATATGTTGAAAAGGAAGGTCCAAAGGATGGGAAGAAACGTCAAGCCCACGGTCTATTGGATTATCTTAGGGATTTTGACTTTGTATTTCATTTGCATTTGATGTTGCTTATCTTAGGACATGCAAATGCATTGTCACTTTTTTTACGAAGGAAAGATCAAGACATCTTGGAGGCCATGTCTGAGGTGAAGCTACCAAGCAGAAATTTCAACAAATTAGAGATGAAGGTTGGGAATCTCTATTGGAGGCGGTATACTTTTTTTGTGAAGAGCATAATATCCCTAAATTGGACATGGAAGAAGAGTACATTGATAGGCACAAGCCAAGAAGAAAGTTTAATGGATTGTTTTGATGCATTCAGAGTTGGCTGCTTTTAGTCCCAAATGGCTGCTTTTAGTCCCAAGGATTGTTGTGATGCATTTAGTCAAATGGCTGCTTTTAGTCCCAAGGATTGTTTTGATGCATTTAGAGTTGAGAGTTTAATAGAGTTGGCTATGTTCTATCCAGATGATTTTACTTTATTGCAACTAAAGGACCTTTCTCATGAGCTTCCTATTTACATTGATAATATGCGAGCAGATGAAAGATTTGCCAATTTAAACACTATTTCTGAACTTGCTAAGTTGATGATACAAACAAAAAAACATTTTGCCTTTCCATTGGTCTATCACCTTCTGAAGCTTGTACTTGTCCTACCCATTGCTACTGCATCAGTGGAGAGGTTTTTTCAGCTATAAAAATTGTGAAGACAGCATCACGTAATCGAATTGGCGATCAATTTATGAATGACTGTATTGTGTGCTTTGTCGAGTAAGACTTCCTAGCTACAATTCTAGTTGATGATGTGATTGTTCCTTTCAAAAAATTAAAGATCGTAAAGGGAAACTATGAAGCACAATTATTTGTATAAAGTTAATTTACTCTGACACATTTTGTCCTCGTGATTTTATAGTGACCCAGCGTCATTTTTGGCTGGCTCCGTCACTGGTTGTAATCAAACTAAGAGCAGCGCCAACGGTGGTTCGATTATCGAACCGTGTAAAAATCGATGCTTGCAATGTTCACGGTTCGAGAGCTGCGTATAATTCCTTACTATCAGCAAAATTTTAGAGAAAGTTTAAAGGCTAGACAGCTAAACATAATCACCTGAGTCGACAAGCAGCCAGTGCCTGCTTATTCATCTTCAATTTGTAGCAGCAAAGAACACCCCAAGAAAATACAAAAAATTAAAATCATTGTATAAATGTAACTGAAACGAAACACCAACATATGATGTGGTTCTTAGTGTTCATGGCCCCTCCTTAATTTCATTGCTAGCTCCGCCACTCGGCAGCAGCATGGTTCGGTTAGAACCCAACGTTGTGGATGCTCTGCCCGCGTGCTGGTTTAGGCCTCGTTTTAATGCAGAAATTTCACAGAAATTTTATAAAAAATAGGAATTAGTTCAATGTTACAAAAAAATAATACAAAAACAGAAAATTTTCCCGCATTTTAAATGGGACCTTAACGGAAATCAAACCCTTTTCTCTGCATGATGCACTTAACTTCTTCAGAATTAGATCAGGTGAAACCGCCGTTTTTTGGATCTAAATCCTTTGTTCCCAAGCAAAGCCTGAGTGAAAGTAACGTCTAGGCTTGAAATGACACGCACATTCTGTCTAGCGGGTCGAGAGATTGCGCCTCAGCTCTGGCATTGTTTGGATAGATGCGATTAGAAGCCATCTCAAATCGGAATGGCAGTTCGGGTTCGGGTCTCGAATCCCCGTCGGTTTTTGCAGGTTTTGCACTCGCAGGTGCGGGTGCGGGGGCTATTTCCCACCCGCGGATGCCCCGTCGGGCCCCGAATACAACCAATTATACGGTCCAATCGGTCTTTTAGACCTAATCCACCACTCGAAACCCGGAACCCGGTATAAAGCCCGACAAGAGACCCGAAATCTAATTTAAAACCCGATAAGAAACCCGAAACCCGGTTCGAAACCCGACGCGGATCCGATACCCGATTTAAAACCCGATGGAGACCAACACTTGTGTGTATAATATGATATATATGCACTTTATAACAAAACCCGCGGAGTACCTGACACCCGCCCGAAACCCAATGGGTGCGGGTTCGGGTTTCACTTCTCACCCATAGGTGCAGGTTCGACTTTGATATTGCACCCGCAATTTTTTTTTTAAATGGGTGAGTTTTTACAAAACCCGATCTAAACCTGACCCGTTGCCATCCCTAATCTCAAAGCACTTGCCTAGTAGAAGTAGTACATTCCAAACCTATGGAAACAAGGCACTAATCTTTCTTTTTCAGCCCTTGGAAAGACCAGCTGACGTCCTATGCCCTTGAAGATTCGTGTGAGAGAAACACAACTGCGCATGAGTAAACTTGTCTTGAGAGCCAACAAAAAGGACAACAGCATGTCTTTTTTTTTAAGTAAATGGAAATAGTTTCTGGTGCTCGCATTGCGCACATGGCCTGGTACTCCCATTTTTTGTTAAGAGAAAAGCAGTCTCGGCGAAAAAAATTCCTGTTTCTTTCAAATTCTCATGTTAGTACTAGTAGTCTAGGCTATGTTTTACAAACGATTGATTTTTATTATTTTTTAAACCGGTCTATATCCATTTCTTCGTTTTCACCTATTTCTTTGCTTTTTATGAAAATTTTGGGAATTTGGAAAAAAACGGAAAATTCAAACACCTGGAAAGCCGATTAGTAAACCAGTACAACCTAGAGTTAAGTTGAAGAAATGTTTGATTTCATAATTTTTCTAGTAAAGCGGAAAACCCACTCAATAAATCCTAAAACGATTGGAGCACTGTAACATTTCGATCATATTTTATTTAAACTTTGATTTTTTGAATTTCATTAGCAAACCGACCGATTCTTGTGCTTTTCGGTGAAATCGCCCCTAACGATTTCCTTCAAATGAAATTGCTAATCTTGCTAGTAGCGTGGATTAGCAACTTCACAAGCAACCAAACCATCTGGGTCCAGGAAACTTTTCCCCATGTGTTGCAGCATTACGATTAGGTCGTTGTGCCCGACACGTCGCTGTAGCGCGAGAGCAGAGCACAAGAACAACATTCCTCTCCCATCGTTCAAAACCTGCAGCGCCGTCGCGTCCTCTTCATCTAGAAAACGGTGAAGGAAAAAGGTGACGGAGGACCGGATTCTCTCGCGGCCCTCCCCCTCTTTATCAAAAGAAGGGAGCGCGCGTCTGCTTTGGGTGATTTGAGGAAAAAAAAAAGTTGTTTGCAGGAGGGCTGCAAACCATCTCCTGTACAATCTTGGACGGATTTGCGACATCTGACCCAGGCAGGGTTTAACTTACCGTTGGAACCGTGGAAATTGCTCAGGAGCGGTTCGATAAAAATCGCGAAAATTGTTAAAAACATTCGGTTTTTCATTCAAATTTTAATTTTTAAATTTTGAGACGGTTTGGACGGTTCAAAAACGGTAAACCGTGCGGTTTGAGCGGTAAACCGCTCGGTTTTGCTGAAAACCGGTGACAGCGAAAACCGAGTGGTTTTTGCTGAAAACCGCACAATTATTGCTGTAAACTGTTTGATTTATCTGAAAACCGATAAATTAGTGAAAAATAAGAAATTAAATGAAAAAGTGCTGAAAAATTGGGCATGACCTATTCTAATTTCTTTTAATATCAATATACTTCATCCACAAATAAAAGACAGTTATTCATTCATAACAAATCCAAAGTTCGGAATACAATAAATTCATACATACATGTTATTTATTCACAACAAATTCAAAGTCCTTACATAGTTTTTAAACACATTTTACTTTTAGATTGTATTCTAATCAAAATATGCATTGTCGCACTCTTCACTTGAAAGGAGTTGAATTTCTCTAGTAGCTAACAACTTTGCTTTGAATTTATTTCAAGATTGTTCCATTAAAGCAGTAGTTGTCTCTCATTGTGAGTATAACATGTTATAAAACTCTGGATTTTACCATTGGTAGACTTATGTGGTGGGAGATTGTGTGCTATGATCACTATATGGATAATTATAGTACTTATTACCTTGGCTGTACGAGGAATCACTGTCTGGCGCGGAATAGTACATGCTGTAGTAATGCTATCTTTCCTCATCGATGTTTTTGGTGACTGTGGAGCACCATGGTCTTTATCCTGTGTAGCATGGGTATAGTTTGTCTCATTTGCGAAAGAAGTGAAGTGTAAGATAAATAAGTCAAAATTGATCGTATGATGCGAAAAAATCGGTACTTGTGAAATGATGAGTTGTGACCGGTGCCTGTGACTCAGGAGCCATACTGCCTGGTGGATCTTCAGATGTAGTCCGAGAGGTGTTCTCATTTGATTCTTGGTAGAGTGGGCTTCGTCTGACGTCTCCAGAATCTGTGAAGTCGTCACTGTCTACATTCTTACCTTTCTCTTTGCTTCTTAGCCTCATCTTTTTACCATTTTTTTCTGTCTTGCACTTTGAACCTTTCTCTTGCCTATCCACATTTTGATCCGCCCATTCAAATATTGTTGCAGCACGAGACAAGCACAACAACTGTCTACCAGCGTCATCGTCTGTAACAAGACGGCTGGGTATAAGACTGTCAGTCTCGGTGCCCTCTTCATCAAGAACAGGGTCAGAATTGGATCTCCCATGTTCCATCCATTCTCGAATAGCATTTGAAGAATCATACAACGACAGCTCCATGAGACGATCAAATAGACCGGCTTCTGGTGGCTTATATGTCCATGAAACATTACGCATACGGATCCGAAGGCTGTAGTTAACATACACCAGCTTATGCAATTTCTTATGAGATAATCTGTTACGCACCTTCGTGTGGATCAATGCAAATGTACTCTAGTTGCGCTCACAACCACTGGATGATGCACACTGTGAGACTATCCGTAATGCAAGCTGCTAGAGATGAGGTGTGTCACCTCTAAACATGTTCCACTAAGCTGCAGGAGAAATATTCTTATCCACTGCCATTCTGTTGGGTAACTCAGTGCCGAATGAACCTTATTTTCTTCTAAAATTTTTTGCCTCCTGCAGGGCTTGCACACACAAGTCGGTTGATGCTATGCGTGTAAATGCCTCTCGAATATCGTTTATCATATTTCAACCCATCCCGTAAGAATAGTGACTTCTTGGGTTCAAAGATCCAGCTGCACATATAATAATAGTTAAATATTATTGCAGTAAAAACAAAAAATATAATAATATGTTTTGTAAGTACGTATTACCTGCATTCACAAAGGTATCATTACAAATGTCCACCATCCTACGATTTATAATGTCCATGTACCTCTGCATCTCTTGCTCATCATTCCTATAAAGGGCTTCATACTCATTTTTACATAAATAATATTTGAGAAGTACTTCACTCAAGGTAGGGCTCTTGTCTTGATCAGCAAACCGAAGAAACACATACAAAGGTTGCACTACAGCTACCACATGTTTCATTGAATCTTACCATGACATGCTTGCTAGGCAGGAGTGAGCATGCCTTCCGTCCTCAGTATTAGCAAATTTACTATTTAAAAATGTCTCAGAACCCATCCATGCCATGAATTTTTCTCTCCGACGAAGCATACTCTCAAGAAACATATAGTTTGTGCCAAAACGTGTTGCATTCTATCTTATCGATTCACGACCAACAGCACTGGCCATCATAGAGTGAAACTAATTATGATTATACAACCAACTGATTATACAAGTATCATCATAGAGTGAAACTGTATCATAACTTTATGCTCTGGAAACTCACTAATAGCCTTTAGCATTAGGTTGATTGTATGTGTCACACATGGTTGTCAGACAATATGAGGATACTTGTTTATTAGCAGCTTGCACGTTTTTTTATAATTTGAACCATTGTCTGTAATAAACTGCACAATATTGTCTGCACCTATATCAATGTATACCTTATTCATTTTCTGCACAAAAACATTTCATTGTTCAAAATATCATAGGTACAAATAAAACAAATAGTGCACAAGAACGTTTCATTGTTTAAATATCATAGGTACAAAAAAAACAAATAGTGCCATAAAATAAACATATGTCTCCTATCTTGAATATGAAGTCCGCAGATTGGCTATGCCCAGTAACATCATATGAGTTGTGAAAAAATATAACACTATTATAGTAGATCATAAAGTTTATCAAGCTCATCCCTGTAAGGTCAGTCCAAGAGTCACACATAATCGTGACACCGTACATCGACCACTCCATCTTGAATTTATCAAATTTTTTCTTGATGTCTTGCTTGTTAGCATCAAGATACGTGACATCTATTTCCCTCCTAGTTGGGCTAGGCATGTCCTCACTTGCAAACATCATGACACACGACATAAATATGATAACATATAACGAAACATATAATATAATAAAATAAAGGTCTCATACTCCATCTCTGTGTCTCCTTTATAGCACTAATAAAGTATGGACTATCAGCTATTCTACCAGAGATGGCTTCTGTATGAAATTTTTTTGACCATGCGCGTTCAATGGCCGACTTTGCTAGCTTGCTCTTCGCAGTCTATGGACCTGTATCGATCCTAGTTTGAATTCGTTCATTGCCTGACCTCTGTGATGCGGACCTTCCTTATCATACCAAACAATTCAAACTCACCACCTCTCTGCGACCAACCAGAAGCACCTTACGATGAACCAGCACCAGCACCAGCACCACCACTCTCGAGCTGACCACCATACGAACGCTGATGCTGTCGAAATTCTTCCTCCTCTCTAGATAACCTCATGGCAGCATGCATCTCCTCATCGTCCTCCTCATTGACATTTCCCTGACCTGCAACCCGGTGTTGTCTGAGGGTCTGTTTAGCCCGATCATTTCTTCGCTCGGCAGTTCTATCAAGCCCCCGACGAAAATAGTCCCGCACGTCCATGAGAACATAAGGACACCCAAATATGCTGCTTCCATGATATGCCAAATGTTGCTTGAATTATGTGGCACCACCCCTCTCTTCACGGTCTTGCAATATTTGCAACGAAACCCTAGATACACATTGTCCCCGTGCTCCCAAACCTAATCGGCCTAATCTGACATCTTACAACCAACAATTTCTGAAAATGACCAACTATGTTCTAAATTTGCTAACAAATCGACCAATATTTGAATAAAAAACACAAAAACAACCATCTCACCTTCTCTGCCACGGAAACCCACCAGATTGGACGGCTTTTCGCGCTAATCGAGCAGTTTACCGCGCAAATCGCGCGGTTTACCGGTGGAGCCGGCTAACCGCTCGAGCCGCGCGGCTAGCAGCTTCTGGAG
>BCLG01001228.1:97817-121681 GCA_001602295.1 Zoysia matrella
TGCGTGCGGACGGCGCGGTTGGGATTGTGGACGCGCCGTCGCAACAGGCAAACAGGGAAAGAGGAGAGGGGAGAATGGCTGTTGAGCTAGTGTTAAAGATAAGGTTTGCTTATATATTTTCTATCTAATTTTTCTCGAATTTTTTTGTCACCAAAATCAAAATATTTTTAAAAACTGATTCAACCAAGAAGTTGCATTTTTCATCTAGTTTTTTTACATATTTTTTTATTTTGAAATCCACCAAATTTTTAAAATTAAAAAAAAAATTGAATTCAAAAACCGCTAAACCGCCCAAACCAGACCGCGGTTTTGCAAACCCTGGTCCCAAGCAAGCGATCTCAAAGCGGCTGCTAACTGCTAACATCTTCCTCCATCGAACAGCAGCCACTAGCTCCCATCGCGCAGCAAGTTAGCAACCAGATTGGCCGTAGGAGCAGCAGCCAGCCATGGCGCCTAGATCGAAGCCAGCGACGATGCAGAGGCTGACTCCGGCGTGTCATTTGTTCCCATCACTCTCTCGTTCGCGTACCTCTCTGCCACTGTTGGTTCGTCGTCGTCGTCACCGGCCTTCTCCATGCTGTGCCTCCTCTCCAGGTCATACCGCCACCGGTGCTGCTCTGCCCGTGCTCCAGCGAGCCCCTTTCCCCCAACTTCAGTGCGGCCTGCCCAGGTGCGGTGTGGCATAGCCGGCGCGGCGTGGCTGGTGTGAACAAGGCGCGACCTGATAATAGGTGGAGCCTCCTGGCAGCTATGGGCGTGGTGGCGGTACTGCGGCCTACCGGCAGCGTCGGTGAATGGATCTGCGGCCTGGCAGCGGCTCGGTGGAGGCGCCCGACACGGCGGAGGATCCGGGTTGACGTTTCCTCGACGGTTTAGATCAAAAGGTTTGGACACGTGGTGTAAATCAGAAGCAGGAGTGTATCACAATGGATTGCAGTCGGTGTGCAGAGATTTTTTTTTCCATGATTTGATGATAAAAAACAAAATGTCCAGCGCGGGTCGATGAACGGCGTCGGCCGTGTACGCAGATGCGGACGTGGGGAAAAAAAACCGCTCGTGATTTGATCCGAGGGATCCCCCAGATTTCCGTGCTACAGCGGCTCGGGTTGGGACGACGGAAAAGGCCGGTCAGCGCGCCGAACACCTTTGTCAGTTCAGGGATCGACTGAGCCCCGGCTTGCTACTGCTTTTGACTAATCCGAGGAGATTTTATATGCCGACGCTTTGCAGGGATCGGGGGACGGCGCTTTGGCGACATAGATGGTCACTTCTCGTCACCCACTTTGATGCCATCATTGCCTTCGCGATTCCTAGTTTTGTTTGTACTGGCAGTTCACGTGGGCGGGGATGAAAACAGCGTCGTGGAAGCTGTACTCAGTAGTAGTTCCCTCTGTCTTCAAATAATTTTTGAGTTTGATCAAAGTTAAACTCTATTAATTTTAATTAATAATATTTAAAATTTTAAATAATTTTTAATATAAAGAGTTATATATTATAAAAATTTGTTTTATAAAAAATATAATAACATAATATATATATATATATGAGATAAAATATTATTAATTTTTTATTAATAATAGTTAAAGTTAAAAAAATTTGACTCATATTAAATTAAAAATGCTTATATTTAAGAATGGAGAGAGTACCCATTAATCAGATACGCTGCTTTTGATCACGCACCATGCTTACTGACAAGCGACATCGTCAGAGACTGAATATGTGTCTAGATCAGGAACACAGGCGAAACAACGAGCGTGTCGAACCCGGCAGAGAGGCAGGCAGCCGTCCGTGGACGCTGGACGATGCACCAGCGCGGTGCGGCAAGTAACAGGAGATGGCACCCTTTGTGGTGAACGGACGAATCTGTCCGCCGTTTCTTGCCTTGCCTGCAGGCGATTGGATTCCGAAAAGCAGAGAACTGGCCTACACCGAGGAGAGGGAGAGAGCTGGCGGGCGGTTGCGATTCGTGGGCCTCAACCGGCCAGGCTGAATACGTTCAAACAGCACCCAATAATGTAGGGATGATTAAACAGTGATTTCATACAATAGTTCTGATTCACTGTTTCTACTGCTAATTCTGATGCTTCTGACAACAAGCTTGTTTCATCTCATGTCGGGAAAAAGGAAGTGTAGTTAGTCATCTGTTTACATCTCTTCTCAAAGAACTTGTATTTGGGTATTCGTCAATTCCAATCAAGATTTATCTGGATACCTTTAAAAGGAAGAAGGCAGCTCCAGTAGCGGCTACAGTATGAAAGAGCAAAGATAACGCCTCCCTTGAATGCAAAAAATTTAATTGAAATCTTACATAAACTTCACAGAAATCAGTTCAATTTTATGAAAATAAAATAAAGGTTCAACTAGATGGTGGTTGGTTTAGCCGATGGGCTAGGCTCAGGAAGAAGCCCAGTCCAGCTGGCTCACGCAATGTGTTAGACTGGGCTGACCGCAGAGAGGCCCTCGTGTCACACTAGGCCGGTTCAACTGGCCCAGACGCGGAAAACGGAAGAGGATAGACAGTCATTTAGACACGATGGTTAAAAGCAGAACCTTCAAGTTAATGATTGAGGTCGTCAAGTCCAACAAACAAACAGAACAAGTCACAACCTATCGAACCGGCCGTATTCGACCCAAGCGCTCGGTTTTTATATGGAGTATGGTAGTATACTTAAGGGTGGATTAAGGATTTGATGTTGATGGTGTCACCACCAAATCTTAAGTATTAAAATTGATGGCATTCACTAAATGTCAGGATAGTATATCCCAATTACTTACCTCCGATCTATAAATAAAAGCCCATCTACAAACTATGATTCACGATCCGTCTACGACCAACGAAGGGTCACATCCCGCCAAGAACATCTCGACCTCAGGGGTCAAAATCGCGCAAGCGTTCAAGCCTGACCGACAAAATATTGAAGCTATACGACAACAAGATTCAGCCCACCAACGGCTAAAAGCCAACGCTCTAACCCGACCCTTGGAGGTCAGGCACCGCCTTAGCAACCAACTACTGACAACCGCAGAGATTCCTGCCAACGTACAGCAGTAGATAAAGCAATTTTGCCGAGAGATAAAATATTTCAAAAGTTGGTAAAGCAGCCAAGCGATCGGTAAAGCAAGACGAAAAAATGACATTTGTTCCCTACGACTAAACAAAGTACGTACGAAAGCCAATGGCTAACTACACTGGCGCCAACGGTCGCTAGACGACCAATTCTGATGACGACCGAGGCCCTACCTGGTGGAGGACTAGCAGATTCCATATGCACCAAGTTAGTGCTCTCGGTTTGACCTCGATAAAAGAGATACCATGAGGCATTAGACGAACAAGAACCAAGATAGACAAAGAAGACAATAGAAGAACAAGTGAAGTTAGCCGAGTTGTATTCAAACCACCTCACTGTAATCACATCCACTCACGCTAGCTAGGGTTTCTGGATCGAGCCAAGACCCTTCTGCGTTGTACTCGTGTTCTTAAGTTCATACGATTTGATCTCTCTCGTCCTTTAACGTAGGGTATTACGCCTCTCAGCGGCCCGAACCAGGTTAATCTTTGAGTCTTTTCGTAGACAACCCATTCGAATACGAAGAGTGCACAAATACTCCCTCTGATTACGTAAATTTTACTGTCCTCGATCTCTTGCCTATTCTTCGGGGGTTTTACGGTTGCCATCGTTCGTGATGGTCGATCGGAGAGCATCCCCATGTTCGCTGTTGGCCAGGCCTTCCGCTTCGAAAGCTGGATTTCGTTGCCGACAACGGCGACAAGCTTCACCTTCAAACCCCGCGCAAGCGACGTTCGCCTCGATGTCGTTCGCCTCGCCGTCGTTCATCTCGTCTTCTATCTCACGATGTGTTGGGTTATGACCCGTCCCGTGAGTGCTTCACGCTACTACCTAACAAGGCCACGGAGGTCGATACCACCGGCAAGGCTCTTGACGATGATTCTTCTCAGCATCGTCGCGCTCTTTTTGTCGTCGAAGACGCTCTCCGGCGTAAGCTTGCGATCAGAGGCGATGGTCAGGGCAAGGGTACCACTGCGATGAGCGGTGGCACTCGAACCCAGACTCGGTCTACTTATCAGCAAATAATGGACGGTGTCATGCTTCGCGACTACATCCAGCGCTTTTCGCGCAAGCAAAATGAGCTACCCAACATAAGCGACGCCGACGTCATCAACGCCTTCACCTGCGGCACGACGTCCAAGGCGCTCGTCCACAAGCTGGGATGTAAAAACCCTCGGACGGCGTGCGCCCTTCTCGACATCGCCACTACCTTAGCCACCGAGGAGGAGGCTGTCCAAGCCAACTTCAACCAGGATTAGACCAAAGATAAGGAGAAGTCCAATGCCGCAAGAATGACAACCGCTCCGACCGCAGGGACAGTCGGGATGGGTGGGGGGGCTTGAGCAACAAGAAGCAGAAGAACTGCCGACACGATGAGGAGTTCGTGGGCATCACCGAGTGGCCGCCTTGACCCTAAGCAAAAAAAGCCGGTCGACCACAACAACCACTTCAAAAAGATGCTCGATAAAATCTGCACCAACTACGTGACCCCCGTCAAGCACACCTTGCGAGATTGCCACCTCATGCGAGCCTTCTATAGAGGTCACTTTCGACTCGACTCCCGTCAGCCTCAAAATCTCGACCCTCCCTCGAAGGAGGCCAAGGGTAACACCGACACCTTTCTCGAGCCGAAGGACTGCCTGATAATCCTTGGTGGGCCGGTGGCTTACGAGTCACGGCGCCACTAGAAGCAGACGTGGCGGGAGGTCAATCTCACCGACCCCGCTGTGCCCACCTACCTCAAGTGGTCGGAGGTCCCGATCACCTTCGACAGATCCGACCACCCTGACTACGTGCCTCAGCAAGGTGCACGATCCAATCATCAGCACCACATGTCTAACCAAGGTTTTCATAGATGGAGGCAGCGCCCTGAACATACTATACATCGACACCTTCAAAAATATGACGCTCTCGGAGTTCGACCTCCGTCAGAGCAACGTTTCATTTCGTGGCGTCATCCCCGGGGGTAGCGCGGTGCCCCTAAATCGGATCACCTCACCAGTCACCTTCGACGACTGCGACAACTTCAGGACGTAGAAGCTCACCTTCGAAGTGGTCGGCTTCTCCTGCGTCTACCACGCCATCCTCGGCCAACTCGCTTATGCTAAGTTCATTGCCGTCCCCAGCTACGTCTACATCAAGCTCAAGATGCAGGGGCCTAAAGGTGTCATTACTGTGATATCCCGCTTCAAGCATGCTCTCGCTTGTGAGCTAGAAAGCTATGAGCTGGTCGTCGCCCTCGTAGGGTTGGCCCAACTGGAAGAGATCTCCAAGTCCTAGGTGCTAACTGCAATTCTCGACTCCCAGCCTTCAACCTCTACGTCCTTCGAGCCGGCCGATGACTCCAAGGAGATCCTCCTTGACAGCACTGACCCGACCAAAAAGGCCAAGATCGAGACAGCGCTTTTCGACGAATAGGAAAGCGCGCTTGTCGACTTCCTCATCTGAAATCGAGATGTCTTCGCGTGGGCACCGTCTGATATGCCAGGCATCTCGAGAGAGGTCGCCGAGCACTCTCTAAACATCATTCCGGGCTCCCAACCGATGAAGCAACGACTCCGACACTTTGATGATGAGAAGCCAACTGCTTGATGCTAAGTTCATCAAAAAGGTCTACTATCCTGAGTGGCTAGCAAGAATGAGAAATGAAAAATGTGCGTTCACTTCACGAGTCTTAATAAAGCATGCCCAAAGGTTCCGTTTCTTTTGCCGCGCATAGATCAGGTGATCGATTCCACCGTCGGCTGCGAAACCTTTAGCTTTTTTGATGCGTACTTCAGGTACCATCAGATATCTATGCGCGGCTCTAACCAGCCGGCTACGTCGTTCATTACGCCTTTCGGCTCGTTCTGCTACGTCACCATGCCCTTCGGCCTCAAGAATGCTGGTGCTACATATTAGCGCTGCATGTAGAAGTGCTTCCACGACCAGCTGGATCGAAACCTAGAGGTCTACGTCGATGACATCATCATCAAGACTCAGTAAGTGGTCGGTCTCATTGAAGACCTGGAGGAAACCTTCGTCAACCTCCGAAGGTTTCGCATCAAGCTCAACCCAGAGAAGTGCGTCTTTGGCGTCTCCATCGGCAAGCTCCTCGGGTTCGTCATCTTCGAACGCGGCATCGAAGCTAATCCCGAGAAGATCGCCGCCATCTGCAACCTCGGGCCCATCAACAATGTCAAAGGTGTCCAGAAGCTTATTGTGTGCCTGGCGGCCCTCAACCGTTTCATCTCTCGACTGGGTGAGAAGGCTATGGCTTTTTACCGACTCATTTGAAAGTCCGACCGTTTCACTTGGACCGTCGAGGCCCAAGAAGTCTTTGAGTAACTGAAGACTATGCTTTCTTCTCCACCAGTCTTAACCTCGTCGACCCCTAGTGAGCCACTACTCCTCTACATTTCCGCAACCACTAAGGTCATCAACATTGTCCTCGTCGTCGAGCGACCGGAGGATGGTCGGGCCTTGAAGGTCCAGCGGCTCGTCTACTTCATCAGCGAGGTACTAGCTGACGTTAAGACCCGGTATACCCAAGTGGAGAAGCTACTTTACGCGATCCTCATCACCACCCGCAAGCTTCGCTACTACTTCGATAACCACTCCATCTGAGTGTTGATGAGCTTCCCTCTCAAGGAGATCATCAACAGCAAAGACATGGTTGGGCGCATCGCCATGTGAGCTATGGAGCTCATGGGCCACGACATCACCTACGTGCCTCGACAAGCCATCAAGCCTTAGACCCTCATCGACTTCATCGTCAAGTGGACCGAGGCACAAGAACAACCAGATCTCGCCGATCTCGAGCACTGGACTATGTTCTTCGATGGCTCTTGTCGGCTGAAGGGCTCGGAGGCTGGCGTCGTTCTTATCTCTCCCAAGGGAGACAAGTTTCGATATGTACTGCAGATCCATTTCCCTGCCTCGAACAACGCTGCAAAATATGAAGCCTTGCTACATGGCCACCGAATGGCCATCTTCGGCGTCCAACGTCTCTACGTCAAGGGCGACCCCAAGCTCGTCGTAAACCAAGTCATGAAGATATCAAGCTGCCGGTACCCCAAGATGAAGGCTTACTGCTAGAAAGTTCACAAGCTTGAAGACAAGTTCGACGGGCTTGAGCTCCATCACGTTCTACGCCGCGACAACGAAGCAGCTGACACCCTCGCTCGGATGACCTCGGGGTGAGATTCGGTTCCCAACGACGTCTTCCTCGAAGTCCTCTCCAAGCCAACGATCAAGCTCAAAGATGGTGCCACCGACCTCCAGGTCGAGGCGGCAGTTGGCGAGCAGACCCCGACCTTTGAGGCAGAAATTGTGGCCATCATCTCCGACTGCTCCCAGGACATCTACGCCTTCCTACAAGACGGCACACTTCCAGCTGACACCACCGAGGCTCAGCGGGTCTCGCGACGAGCCAAGGCCTACGTCATCATCGATGATGAACTCTACAAGCGGAGTCCCAGTGGCGTTATCCAGCGCTGCATCCCTCAGGCGAAGGGTCTTCATCTCCTCGATGACATTCACTCACACATCTACGGGCATCATGCCACTCCGAGGACCTTGGTCGAGAAAGTTTTCCGCCAAGGGTTTTACTAGCCTACAGCGGTTTCTGACGCCGAGAAACTCATTTGCTTTTGCAGAGGCTGTCAGTTCTACGCCTGACAGACCCATCTGCTGGCCCAGGAGCTCCAGATGATTTCGATCACATGGCCTTTTGCGGTCTGAGGACTCGATGCCCTCGGGCTTTTCCGACCAATGCCCGAGGGCTTCACCCACCTTTTTGTCACTGTCGACAAGTTAAACAAGTGAATCGAGGCAAAGTTGACCCCCTGCATCAGCTCCGCCCGAGCTGTCGAGTTCATCCGCGACATCATCTGTCGCTTTAGAGTGCCACACTCCATCATCACCGACAACGGTACGCAGTTTACCGGTCTCGTCTTCCAGGAATTTTTGCGAGGAGTACCACATCTGGATCGACTTCGCCTCCATCGCCCATCTGAGGACCAACGGTCAGGTCGAGCATGCTAATGCGATTGTGCTGCAAGGATTTAAGCCTCAGATCTACGACTCCGTCAGGCAAGCGGCCGGGCGGTGGGTCAAAGAACTCCCATCCGTGTTGTGGGGCTTACGAATGACCCCCAACAGAACTATGGGGTTCACTCCCTTCTTCCTGACTTTCAGAGCGGAAGCTGTGCCGCCGACCGACCTCGACTACAATTCCCCGAGGGTCTGAGCCTACGACGAAGAAAGGTCGGAAGCGGCGCGGTAAGACACCCTGGATCAGCTGGACGAAACGCGCGACGTTGCCATCCTACGGTTGGCCAAGTATCAGAAAAGTCTGCGACGACTGCATGCTTGGCGATCTTGTGCTCAAGAGAGTGCAAGACAAGACCGACCACCACAAGCTATCACCCCCATGGAAGGGTCCTTATGTAATCAAGCGAGTTTTAAGCCCAGCGCGTATAAGTTAGCGACCGACGGCGGCAGAGAGCTAGCCCATGCCTAAAATATCGAGAACTTATGTCATTTCTACGCATAATAATATCAGCTAAGTTTCTATGCATTCTCTTGTCTCACTAACTATTTTTTGGCAGTGAAGTGCAGCCAACTCGTCTACCCTTCACCACCCGGGGGCTAATCACAGGGCCAGAATGATCGACCCTTTCGCATTCGACCCTTAAGGTCTCGCGCCTCGTTCCCACGTCCTAAGGCTCCGTGGCTTAGCCTCAATAAGCCTCCGCGCCTCGTTCCCACGTTCAAAAGCTCCGTGCCTTAGCCTCAACAAGGCTTCGCGCCTCGTTCCTGCGATTTAAGGCTCCGTGCCTTAGTCTCGCAAAAAGACTCCACGCCTCCCTCCATTTCCTCAGGGCCCGACCTCTCGACCTGCGCCAAGTTTCGCGGGTGACCCTTAGATGTGCCAAGTTACGAAAGCGTTCTCATTAAAGTTTTCCTCGCGGCTAACGATCCGACCCGACATCGGTGATGCTCTACGGCTGTATCGAGCCCAACACTCGACCCTACGAGCTTTATCCGACCCAGTCACTTGATCAACGCCCAACGGAACTCGAAAAATGTTAAGTGCGAAAAATTGAAACACACAAGAGGGTCGAAAACTTGCATACTCACACATATCCAAAAGTGTTCATGACACAGTCGGATACAAAATACTACTACTCCCTACAGATAACTAAGGACGCCGATGTTGCACGTGGGGAAGGTGGCCGAACCGCTCTCGAAGAAGTTCTGACCCGTTGAAATCAGCGAAAACCGCTCGTGCCGATGGCTGCATCTCGACCTCGAGTGCCGTCATCTCCTCCTCCGACAACCCAAAAGCGAACCCCTCGACGATCCGACCGACGTTCGCGTCCGGGTTGTGGGAGCGGGTCAACGCCAGGGTCAGCGAGGCCCCATCCTCGAGCGCCCTCATCAACTCAGCGGCATAATGCCCGGGAGCTGCTGCAGCATGTGCGTCACGAACTCCGTCGAGAGGAAGTTCTCATGCACGTCGACGAAGACCCGAGGGAGCAGGCGCCGACCTGCGGACCTCAATGGTCGGAGCTCACCGATCAGAGCTACAGAAAACACACTGTCAAACGGTCGACCCCCAAGACCAATCAATAAACAAAAAGGTACGACACTTACCATCCTGCTCTTTCGCCACAGCTTCGACAAGGCCCTTGGCCTTGTTCAGCTCCCCTAGAAGTCGCTTGACCTCAGATTCGACAACCAGACGTGCCTCTTGGACCTCGGAGGCGGCCTGCTGCATCTCCCGTAGCTCCTCCGATAGTCCCTCGACCTTAGCCTCTGCAATGGCTCGCTCCGAATTGATCAGGTCCCGCTGCTCGAAGGCTCGCTGGCGCTCCTCCATGGCCCTCTTGGTGGAGGACTCGGCACTCTAACGGGCCCCGTCGGTGTGGGCCAAGAGGTCTTTAAGGCACCGCACCTCCTTGTCTGATGGGCCGTCTGCCACCGGAGCTCTACAAAAAGACTAAGTCTTTAGTCGAGATCTGACTCCGGTCTTCAATACGGTAAAGCTTAAAAATTGCTAGCTAACCTACTTGCGATTGTTTCCCGCGCGAAGGTGAGATCAGAGGAGAGCGTTCAGTTTTCCGACCGTGCCGTCACAACATCTATACGCACCCGGTTGGCCTCATCGAGCGAGATGCGGCTTGCCTCACGGGCGGCATTGAGCTGGTGGTGTAGCTGGATCACGGAGTCCCTCGAAGCGTCCTGACCAGCCTGGGTTCTCTCCAGCTCCGCCCGAATAGCATCGACCGCAGATTGCAGAGCATAGCCTCGAGGAGGTTGACCCACGCCTGCGGCAAGATTCGCCTGCAAACGACAACATTGAACGTCGCGACGAACAGGTTTGACTAAGAAACTTTAAATGTTCAAGCTTACCCGACACTCCATCAGGTACGGATCATCGAAGAGGGCTTGGCACTCGTCCGTTATGCAGAGCAGCCAGTGAAGGCCGGAGGCCATCGCAAGGTTGAAGCGACGGACTCCGGCCATCCGATCATCGTAGAAGTTGTACGCCTCGGCCACGGCCTCAGGCGCAATATCGCCTCTCCTCCCGGTCCTCAGCAAGTCGGAGGCCGAGGAGTTAGGCGCCCCCGCGGCGGCCGATGGCATAGTGGACACCCCGACCAACTCAGCCCCTCCTCCCTGTTGCGCCTCTTCGGCGGTTCCGCTCGCGCCGACCGAGACCGCGCTCATCGACGGCTCGCTGACCTCCTCCGCTATAGTCCCTGCAAACCCTCAGATGGGTCTGCCAGGGGGACTTCCTGTTGCTTCTCGGCGGCCGTCTCAGTTAGCTCCCACACGCTCTCGAAAGCGACGGGCGAGACTCGGCCCGTCGGTTCTTCGTGGGCCTCGGGCGAGGGAGATCCCCTTGGACCCTCGGCCATCGTGGTGAAGGACGGCGCGGGCACGTCCTCGACCTCCATCATTTCAACCCCCCCCCTCTGGCATCAGGAGCCGAAGAGGAGTCTTCCCTCTACTCCTCTGCGGCTGCCTCTTCCTAGACCTCGGGAGCCGCCTCCTCCAGGGCCTTGACGGCTACCTCCTCCTCCTGGGATTTGGCGGCTGCCTCTTCTTGGGCTTCGGCCGCCACCTCCTCCTAACCTTCAGCGGTAGCCGTCGGAAAGAGGCGGCAGCAGCAGTGCACCGCTGACCCACAGGGTCAGCGGGTCATGAACTTTGGACAGCTAGGGCGGAGTCGTCGTGTGCGCCGCCACATCAGTGCCAGCGTCAGCTTTGCCGCCGGAGTCCTCAGATGCCGACGTCGTAGTGGCCGCAGCCGGACGCATTGCAGCAATCGACGACGGAGGCCGGCGCACCGCCAAACAGGTCAGAAAAACTAACCCAAATGAAACTTACGTCTAAACTAAAAGTGCAGCAACTTACGCCATCGACTGGCGCACCAGGATCCTCTGGATCCAGTGAAGGGTCGGTTGGTCCCGCTCGAGGGTTGGGCCGCCCCAGTTCCTGCCACCTAGACCGTGGCGGCCGCTGCCGCGGTCTCGGAGTCGACCTCTGCACTCACCGACCCCTCGGTCCTCGTCCTCTTCGACAGAGGCGGGACCACGTCCTCGGAAGACGCCGTGCTCGCGACATCAACCGGAGCCGCTGACTGCGGCGCAACAGTCTTGGAGGTCGGGGTCGGAACCCCCGACCTTGCACTCGTAGTTGAATGGGCCCCAACCGGCGGAGCCCCAGCCGACCTCTGAGCAGGCCGTGCAGTTGGCGCAGAAGCAGCCGGACTGCCGGTCGGGAATGACTTCAAGCCAGCACGGCGTCGTCTCTTAACGGCCTTCTTCTTCTTGGCCGGGGACACGTCTGCAGTGTTTATCTCGACTACGTCCCTCGACCCGGCGCGGCCCCTGATAGGACCTGCAGCGACGACAACGACTAAGTATTCGACTCCTATCCATGACCCAACCAGATCTCTTACGAAATCGAATAACACAAGAAAGAGGAGGCCAACTCACCAAGGTCGGGTGATCCTTGTCAAGGGGCTGCGGTCCCTTAGACCATCTCGTCGAAGACGTCTCCCTCCAGTAGCCTGCCGACCAGCTGGGCGACTTCTCGGTCGCTCAGCTCTTTCTCGACCATCTCTTGGGTGGCGTCGTTCTTTCCCTCATAGTTGTTCATGGGGAAAGGTCGGAAGCGCAGCGGCTGAACCTAACGCCGCACGAAGGTAGCAATGACAGCGGCGCCGTTCAACCCCTCGTCCCTCAGCCGTCGGATCTTTTGCAGCAACGACCTTAACTCGTCCTTCTCCTCGGCTATCACCTTGGCCTTCCACATGTCGGTCGCCTCGGTCGGCTTATTGCGAAAAACCGAGAGGCCGGGGGTGGCGTTCTTGATGTAAAACCACCCGTCATGCCAGCGTTTCAACGACTTCTTCAGCGATAACTTGATGTACTCCTTCGCCTCAGCGTTTCGGAGCATGATCGCGGCACCGCTGACCTGCCTAGCTGCACTGGAGGACTCCAGCAACTGGCTGGCCTGAAAGAAGTACCGCCATAGCCGTAGGACCGGAGCCACCCCTAGATACACTTTGCAAAGCGTGATGGAGATAGTGATCTGGATGATAAGATACACTTTGCAAAGCGTGATGAAGATAGTGATCTGGATGATACCGTTAGGGTTGAGGTGGTGGAAGCACAAGCTGTAGTGGGGCATCAGCGTGCGGAAGAAGAAGGTGCCCGAGAGCGCCAGCCCACGCTCGTGGAAGGCGAGGAAGCTCACGATCTTCCCCTTCGACGGCACCGGCACCTTCTGATGCTCCGCCTCCTCCCACTCGCTGGCTTCCTTCGACTGCAACAACCCGGCGCCATGGTACGACTCGAGCACCTCTTCCGAGATGGCAGAGGGCCTGCACGCTGCTTCCATCACAACAACAATGAAGACGAAGATGATGAAGACGGGGACGGTCGTAGTGGCTGCCAGAACGGACGCGATGACGATGAAGACGAAGACGACGAGCTTTGGATGCTAAGGTGAGCTAGCGCAAGGAAGCTTGGAGACGAAGACAACGAAGGGCCGGTGAATTTCAAAATCACCGCGCCCCCCTTTTTAAAGAGTATCAGAGGTGAACGTTACTCACCTTCACTACCCACGACATCACCCGCGACGTCGACACCCCACTCACTGACGGGTGGGGCCAGGTGCCGCCTCGCCACCTCCACCGCGATAGAGGTGATGCAAGCCTGTCTGACACGCCAGTCAATGGTTGATAGACGACAGTTAATGGGACGCGCATGCTCGAAGCACCGCGCTCCCACCACTGTCTGATCAGCATCATCCAACCGACCGGATCGACCGGCGGTTATAATTTCCAGACGCCATATTCGCGGTCCACGTGGAGGCAGCGGAATGGTGCGATCGTCAAAGCCGTTACCGATGCTGACGCCATGAGTCATCTCATGGATCGGGACAAACGAGAGGTCAAGCGATAAATCGACTGGGCCGATACTTGCTCGGGATGCTGATCATGGAAAACAACTGGACTATCCGGTCTGACCTAGGTGCGATGCTGATCATGAGACGAGACCGGCCCGACCGGTCCAATCTAGGCGTCTGTCTCGACACCCAGCTGATAACGAAAATCAGCTTCGAACCGACCTCAAGGGTCGGGAACTATCGAAGATTAAGCTTACGATCGACCTTGCAGATCGCTCGAGGGCTTGAAGGCTATGCCCTACAGGCGCGCTTGATGCACCTATAGGATCGACCATCGACGAATGATGACGAAGACGAAGATTAAGCCCACGACCAATCCTTTGGTTCGCTTGCGGCTCGAAGGCTACTGTCGGGATAGTATACCCCGGGTACGTACAGACCCCGCCTCTATATAAAGCCCATCTACAAACTACGACCCACGATCCGTCTACAGCCCATGAAGCATCACATCCCGCCAAGAACGTCTCGACCTCAGGGGTCGAAATCGCGCAAGCATCCAAACCCCACCGACGAAATGTCGAAGCTACACGACAACAAGATTCAGCCCACCAACGGCTAGAAGCCAACGCTCTAACTTGACCCCCGGGGGTCGGGCACCGGCTTAGCAACAAACCACTAACAACCGTAGAGATTCTTACTAATGTACAACACGAGGTAAAGCAACCTTGTCGGGAGGTAAAGCGTTTCAGAAGTTGGTAAAGCAGCCAAACAATCAGTAAAGCAAGATAAAAAAGTGTTCTTTGTACCTCACGACTGAACAAAAAATATATGAAGGTCACCGGCCAACTGCACTAGCGCCAGCGGGCGCTAGGCGACCACCTCAAGCGACGACCGAGGCCCCATCTGACGGAGGGCTAGCAGGTTCTGTAGGCGTCAAGTTTTATAGAAGTACCATGGGGCATTAGATGAACAAAAACCAAGATAGACGAAGAAGACAATAGAAAAACAAGTGAAGTTAGCCAATTTGTATTTAAGTCACCTCACTGTAATCACATCCACTCACGTGAGCTAAGGTTACTGGATTGAGCTAAGACCCTTTTGCATTGTACTCGTGTTCTTGAGTTTATACGATTTGATCTCTTTCGTCACTGGACGTAAGATATTATGCCTCTCGACGGCTCGAACCAGGGTAATCTTTGAGTTTTTTTTCTAGACTAGGCCACTCGAATACAAATAGCACACGAATATTGTCTCTGATTACGTAAATTTTACTGTGCTAGTGGTCAGAACACAGACGCTAAATAAATCTGAATTTTACTTTGGCTAAATTAAAATTATTAGTGTCACATGACCACACTGATCAATGTGGCTCCGCCACTGAGTATACTGCTGCTACTGCTAAACCGAGAGTAGTAAAAATCCTCTTTGCCCCGAACAAGACAACGCTGTTAATTAATTGCCGATGATCTCAGTAGCAGTGGGAGCAGTAGGACTTTTAGGTTACCACGAACTGAAAGTAACTGAGTCGCCTATGCGGTAACAGGGACGAGGATTCTCAGACGGACCAGCCAATCCCCAACGCCACGCACGTAAACTTATCCAGTCCATTACAGTGACCACGGAGATAGATCATCCCTCGGAGGCAAAGAGGACGAGGCGAACATGAGACGCACCGTCCAGTCCCGGGCGGCGCCGTTTCCCAACAGCGTCCTGAAGTGACCGCGCGAGAGGCCGCCTGCGGCCGCGACGTGCAGGCCGGCCGGCCAGAATGCGACGTCGATCACGAGGAGAGACGAGCGCCGCGGGCTGCGCGCACCTCGTGGTCGTGGTACTGGGCCTGGGATGCGCGGAGTGAGGGCCGAGGGGTTTGATTCGTTGACGACGGTGGAGCGGACGGAGCAGAGCGCGCCGGCGAACAGGTAATTAGCGAGGCGCGACGCATGCAGGGACGTTACGTTGGATCGGCAGAAACTTTCGATGGACGCGATGCTGGTTTGGCTTAGTAATCAGATCCTTTGGACCTTTGGTGATTAATGTTGTTGCTGGACTTAAACTGCTTTGCTGCTTTTTTGCGTTTATGTAGATTAGTGGAGTCTTTTGTGCATGGTGCGCGGGCAATCGCGGGAGTGGTTGAGGTTGCCTACGTTGCGCGGCAGGAAAATTTTCTAGTGTTGGCCGGTGAAAGCGCGTGGCGCGAGCGGAATCAGCGGATGTTAGCAAGCCGTCGCTGCTGCGTAGACTTCGTAATGCGTGCAACACCGGCAGCGCATGCATGGCCCGTTACTCGGGCAATACAGCCGGCCGCCCGCGCGCTTGGTACGGTACCGCAACGCCAACGTACGCGCGCTCGTGTGTCGCATGTCCACACTCCACGTGCTGACGTGCAGCCGAGTGCCCAGCATCACCACCAGCAGCCGCGATTTTCCGCACCAGCAGCACGCCCGTGCGTGCGTGCGTGCGTGAGTGATGTCCATAGTCCCGCCCGACCAAGGCCACGAAACTTCCACGGCAAAATATGCTTTGCCCGGACCAGCACGAAACGAAACGAGATGCGCTCCTATCCCGGTCATGGAGCGCGAAATTACCACGGCATGCATCGATCCGTCCGTCCTCGCCCGACAAATCCAGCCCGACCAAGACGCCAACACGCGGTCGGCTCGTCAAGCATACGTGCGTCGATCTGGTTGCCGTTTGCAAGTGATATGTCGTGGAGACGCGGAACACGCGGCTGGATCATTTGGGCTACGTGTGCGGTGTCGGGGAGATGCTGGTGGCCGGTTACTCACGCTAAGTCGCTCGTTGACTCGTAGTAGTCCCACTCCCAGTCTTTGGACGGCCCGAGTCGGGGCCGTGACTCGGAGTGAAATGGAACGGAAATCTGCGTGGAATTTCCTGCTCACACCAGTACGACGAAATAGGGTGGAAGAGGGCTGAGGTCACGACTCGGGCCATCAATAAAAAATATAACCATCAAAACCTGCTGAATTATAAAGCTACAGGAGAATTAAAAGGAAAACAGGAGGCCAAACTTGAACCACGGCCTATCCCCGGTACACCCCCGGTACAACAATCAGCTCCTGATCGAAGAAGTGATGTTTTCACATACACTCTTATCAAAATTCTGAAAACAGCCAGCGTTCTCGTCTCTCGGTTTGTCTGGATCAATTAGAGCCACGAAATATTTTAAAATACCTACTTCTAGGGATATAAATTGATAATACTAAGATTTATGTTTAAAGCTCTCTACGTGCTCCCTCCCTTTTTGTTCACTATGAACATGCATAATCATGAATGCCGGATAGCGAGTGCCATAATACGGCATCGTTTGTTACGGATTATAAAAACACTTCTCTAGAAAAACAACTTCTCTCCAGAAAAAAACTTCTTTAGAAAAAATAGACCCTTTACAAAAAGCATTTTTTAAAAACATTTGATAAAACAGCTTTTTATCGCGGTTCCAATGTAGAAATGAGCGGAGAATCCACAAAAAGCACCATTTTTAGTGCTTTTTAATAAGTGCTTTTTGAGAGAGAATATAGAAGCACTTTTTGTAAACTGTTTGGTGGATATTTTGTATAATCTGAAGTAGAACCACTTTGAAAATCAAAACCAAACGGGACCTTAAAACTGGTGAGCTTCTTGTAAAATTTAGAATAGAACCACTTTGAGAATCTATACACTACTGTGCATGATCGCATGAAAATACGGCTACTTCAGAGAAACCAAATCAAATTTTGTTTGTGACGGTCGGGTTTTTACGAGAGATTATGAGATTCCACTCCTAGTAGCAAACGATCAGATTTTACTAGTCAATTCTCATAATCTGGATAATTCCTAAATCTCATAACCAATAAGGAGTAACTTTTGGCAAATTTTAGCCTCCCACCATATAAAACAGTGAAAACAACTAACAAAATCCAGAAAACAAATACTCTAGACACAAAATTTTGCCCTCACAGATTTTTACAATCTAACTATTCAAAATCCAACATACAAAAGCTAATTTTGAGAATATCTAGTGCAAACAAAGGCCCTTATTTACCAACAGCAGGAAAATTAGACACAGCAGGAAATTAGTTGTATACTACTTCTAACATAAATTTTGACTATTTATTTTATTCAAAAAATTAGTTCAAATATGTAAAACTGTAGTAAATAATGATTCAAATATTTTTTATAACAAATTAAATTATAATAAAATACATAATATTAATTAAAAACTAAAACAAAAGTTAAAGTTGATGTTTTAAAATTCAACAATGACATCAACTTATGAAGTATGCTGGATGCGATGAGCAGTAAAATCTCAAAGTCACATTACATCACAAATACTCCTACCAAATGAAAGAATCTTCCCTTGTCTATATTGATTTGAGTCAACGATAATAAGGAGATGAATCTTTTACAGATTAAAAAAGAGATTTAACACTTTTTCCAGTGCGCACGCACTAATACAGCGTTATAAATAAACCTGGGGAGGCTCCGAGAAAAGGCGCAGGCAACAACCACGGCTCGGCCACTGCCCATGATCCCTTCTCCTACGCGGATTCCGCAGTCTAGCCTCCAAAGCATCCGACCCAACCAACCGTCCAATCCGCTACCGACAAGATTACCACCGACAGCGACAGCACAGCAGACGCCGGGAGAGGGGATGGAGCCGCGGCGGCTGGATGAGGAGCAGGAAGGGAGGAAGCAGGCGGCGCCGGTGAGCTTCAGGCTCTTCGGCATGGATGTGCGTGTCGCGGGGGAGGACGGGGTGGATGTGGAGGAGGACGACGGGGGCCCCATGGAGATCAAGAAGAGCTCCAGCATGCCCAACCTCACCTCCATCAACCCGCTCCGGCCGCTGCCTGGGGAGGAGGTGGGGAAGGGTTACGCCTCCGACGACGGGGACCTCGCGTCCCCGCAACAGAAGCGCCGCCGCCGCAAGACCCAGGAGAGGAAGAAAGGTGACTGTTCTATTTCTCGATCCGATCCTTTTTGCCACTGTCTGTTACTAGTAACATGGTTGAGGTTATGATCAAATGATTAGTGGAAGGAAATGCTGTGCCAGATCCAGCAATAATGAAAACAGACTAAAAATTTAGCCCCGTTTTATGGATCAGTTAACGGCTGCTTTTTCAGTAGAGATACTAGGAGTAGCAATTAGTCATCCCCTGAGATTGGTACTGCGTTAGTTGACGACGAAATCTCGGCAGGGGTTCCGTGGACCGAGGAGGAGCACAGGAAGTTCCTCGACGGCCTGAGGCAGCTGGGCAAAGGGGACTGGAGAGGCATCTCCAAGAACTTCATCGCCACCAGGACGGCCACGCAGGTGGCCAGCCACGCCCAGAAGTACTTCCTCCGACAGACCAATCCCGGCAAGAAGAAGCGCAGGGCCAGCCTCTTCGACGTGGGCATGTCTGACTACAACAACGATCAAGTGAGTGTTTGATACAGTTGCAGAGCAATCCGAGTGGTTGATTAG
This sequence comes from Zoysia matrella, assembly GCA_001602295.1. Lineage (NCBI taxonomy): Eukaryota > Viridiplantae > Streptophyta > Magnoliopsida > Poales > Poaceae > Zoysia > Zoysia matrella. The sequence continues at coordinate 116,760 of BCLG01001228.1, forward strand.
ATCTTGCAGCTGATGATCTCCCCTATTTTCAGGTGCCAAGCTCTCAAAGTATTGCCACTCAGCCTGCTCCTACTGAGGAAATCATTCATACCGACCGAGGCGATGTCCCGGTAAATTCCGCAGCTTAGTCCTTTAGTGTTCCCAATCTTACTGTAGTAGATTGAGCTAGAATTGTTGATGGATATAGCTAGTTGAGACAAACAACCGCAGCTAAACATCTGAACTGTGAATTTGACCCTCGCCTCAGGTGCCAAGCTATCCAGGCGCTGCAGAGCTTTTAGGCAATAACTTGCTGTTAAAAATGTTTACTAACCTTTCATCTATCTGAAACATTGATGAGGAAACTAGCGGTAAGATCTAATTCTTTCTGACAGGTTAACGAACCAACTAACTTTTTCAAGGGATCGAAGGCTCACGCCGAGACGTCGTTCGCATCCATGGCCTCTGGCCCGGAAACAGCATCATCATCCATCAGCAGCCTGGAGCTTAACATCGCGGTCAACAGTCTGGACCTCAGCATCGCTCCTCCTCGTGGCACACCCGAGGCCATCAAAGTGCTGTGATCTCGGAAGCCAGGCTTGGCCCAACTGTTGCATTCTGTACCAGCCTCCGGGAGGCAGCTGCTGCCTCTGCTTCGATCTTGCTGTTGTGGCCATGCTAACTTTGTGTTCATCGCCGATGGCGTGGGGTAGTACCTCAGAAAAACGAATGTTTGTGGATGCTTAGGTTTTGGTTGGTCTGTATAAGTTGGTGAACAAAAATCAGATATACTAAGATACATGTATTCGTCAGTACTAATGTATTGTATCCTCTGTTACTAAAATCTGGCCATCGAAAAATCTGTCCAGTCCTATGGGGGTTATTTGAATTTGATGGGGTAGGTCCCTGTCTCCTTCAAGTGCGTTCGGTTCTTGTAACAGTCTGAAGAGGCAGCACGGATAGGGGCTTGTGTGGCTCTGAGCTCCCCATGCCCACAATAATTAGGCCTTCCCCCTCTCAGGTCAGGTCCATTCAGCCGAAATGATCATATGCCCTTCTCGCTCGCCCAAACATGCCAATCTCGTTATCAGCATTGATCATGCTTCTAGCCCTGTTACTTCATCCAATAATTGCGGCCAGATAGAAGGAGAAGCAACCAGAAACCTCTGCAGAAATTTTTCTGTAGCGCAAAGTTCAGACCATGCCGTTACATGTAAATACATGCATGTTGCATGAATCACAGCGACATCACATGGTACACCTGGTTCTCTCCTCCTTGGACCATCACTGATCCATTAATACAGATGCTTTATTAGACTTCAGAATTTGAGATACCTAACCTGGATTTCACAAATGGAAGCGGAAAAAAAAAAATCATACTATGCGTGCTCCTCTGAAAAAGCACCATCTATCTACAGCAGCTACGATTGGAAATGAGATGAGGCGTGCGGCCGAATCTGGACCGGCATATGTGGATCTCACCGCCAGGATAAAGTCAAAGTGGCCCACGCACGACGCAGAAACAGGCGGCGGAGGAAGGCGGTGCTGGGAACCGCCGTCCTGCTAGTAGTGCAAAGGCGCGATGCGTACGTGACCACCACGGGCTTTTGATCCCCGCGACTCTGCTCCGCCCGATTCGCCGTCGGCCCGACGGCTGCGTACCCCACCGTTGCTGGTGGAGGTCGAGGACACGACAACACGAAGCTTTCATCAGCGAAACGGGGGGCGCGGACAGGATAGAAAATGCGGCCGCGTGGATCATGAGATCACGCCGACCATTCAGTTCACGCGACCTCGGGAAAGGTGATCGCTGATCGATCGTAGTTCGTGCGAGATACTCTAAGGCGGAGATTTTTTTTTTGTCCACTTTATCTTTTATTTTTCCTTTCGGTCCCGATGAAATATTGTCGGTGTTGCTTCGGCTGGTGAACACCACCACCATGTCTGTGTGGATTTCCCCGAGGGGTGCCCTAGCCAATCAAGGGCGCCTAAGACGTTGGAGGCCTGGAGTGGAGTACAAGATGGTGATTTTCGCAATCCTAAGATGGAGTGGAGTACATGTTAAAAATTCTTGTATCTACAAATAAGTGCACCTCGTTCAAATTTGCTCTAGCTACGTCCCTACTCCTAGCGACGTCCCTACTCCTACTCCCGTCAAAGGGGTGCGTGCATCTTTTCGAGCAAAGGAATAGGGCCTGCTGATATACAATCGACTGAAAATTTAGAGGTCCTTTCCGTCGACGACTTGGAACAGTCAGATCAATTGACGGACCCTCATCTGAGAAGCCTCCCACCCAAAAACGCTGGCTAGATTCGAACGAATGACTGAAAACGCTTTCGATTTCCCTCTATCGAAGAAGAGAAAGAATTGGGCTTGTTCGGTCCTAGGCTAGGAATCATTCTCAATAAGATTGATTACTGATATAAAATAAGTCATGTTAAATTAATAATTTAATCTTTGTTCATAAAATATTCTTAGCAACCAACTCTGTGACGTTAATATTGAGTTGTAGTACAGTGTTTTATTCCTACTCCAATGAAATTTTTTATAAATAAAATTAAGCTATGAACTTTAAGATGACTTATTTCATACGAAACAAGCCTAAAAGAGTTAGATCGATTCAGGTCATGGTTGACTTACCGATCTCACGTATTGTCCTAGAAGCTAAGCGAGCACGCAAAGGAAATTTCACATGCCGACGTGTTTGGAATCCGGTGGTGACAAGTGGTAAGTATGATAACTGATAAAAGGGCATGAAATTTCGTCGAAGTAGAAGCAAATGATCATCTGGTCAAGGACAAATGACACGGCTTGGTCACAGGAGATTATTGGCCGTGCAGTAGTAGTAGTAGTACCACCAAATGCCCGAAGTTCAGATAGAAATGAGACGAAAGTGTAGTCCATCAGTACGACATCATGTATTTTCGATGACACTAGCTGTCTAGTGCATGACTTAGTTGTGCGAGAATCCAGTCAAAGAAATGCCACTGTGGGCGAGAGGCCGGCATCACTTTCTTCCAAGGTTTAGTTATTGGCAATCAAGCTAAGGCCCTCTTTTGAGGTAAAGCTTTTGAGATTTTAAAAAGCTGGTTGGTGATTAGTTGAAAAGTTGGTTGGTGAAATTTAAATGTTGATTTTTGTAATATATATTTAGCTTTTTTTAACATCAAAAGCTCAATAAGCTTTTCAGCTTTTAATTTATTACTGCAAAAGCTAGCTTTTCAACATTTCAAAAACAAGCTTTTCAGAACTTTATTTGGTTTAGCTTCTCAGTTTTCAACTTTTCAGTTGAAAAAAGCCTTAAAAAACTGAAACAAAGAAGCTCTCAGTCTGATCAAGGTGAAGAATAAGTCCTCATCATGGTTATCCCACACATGTCTTGCACACATTTTGTAAAGAATAATAGAAAAAGAGAACGCTAGAGAAAAAACACGAACGCAACCAAATATACCAAAGTTTATACGATGATCGAAGCAAGGGCTACACGTTCAGTGCAGCCCCATCACCCTTTTTTCTTACTGCTTTTAATTTCTTCTAAAAAACAAGTTCGGGGTCCTTTGAAACAAAGAAATTGTGGAGGGCAAAAAATAGAGGAACTGAATCCAAAGAGGGGGAAAAATTCCTATATGTGACAATTGCACTGAAGGATTGCTACATAGGAGTTTGGTAATTATTGTATTTTTTAATTCATACTAGTATTCAAGACCATGTGCAGCTTCAGTCCTGCTATTTTGAGAATTTAGTATTGTCGGGCTCGTATGCCTCAGGTATCTACGATTTCGATCCACTCAAAAAACTCAGCCATGAAAGACGGTTCATCGTATCACAGTCTGCATTCAGTTTTCTAAATGGATCGACCCCACCAAAGTAAGGCCCGTTTGACCCCTAGGTTGGGAGTTGCCCCTCTCGTTCCACCTCCAAGTCGGGCATCGCCCCTCTTGTTCAACCCCCGAGTTGGGCATCACCCCTCTCGTTCGACTCCTAGGTCGGGCACCACTTTCGGATGACCAACCCTCAACAAGCACGAAGATTTCTGACACTGTATGGTAGGCACAGTCTATTGGATGGTGGAGGGAAAAGTTGACTTTGTTCTACCTATGTTGGACAAAGAACAAAGACAAGGACGACAATACAATAACCTAGCGCTAAGAGACTGGCACAACTTCAGATACTTGTGATCCCACTCATCAGAGGTCACCCGGTTACTTGGCACCAAGCCATTCTAATCCCAATCCGACTCCTATATAAGGTCACGCTAGGGACCCTAGACAGGGAGACAAGCAACCAAGTGACAACACATACGCACCACACTTAGAACCTCTAAAAGACTTAGAGTTCTTGCTTGAGCAAGAACTTTAGCGCCATTGTAATCATCATTCGATCAAGTTCTATGATTTATACACACCTCCGATCTTGATGTAGGTATTACGTCTCCGAGACAGCCTAAATTAGGCTAAAATGTCTTGAATCTCTAGTAGACTAAGCCACCTCAAAGAGGAATACACATGAATCCCTCTTCGATGCATAAATTTTACTGTGCCGGTGATATGAAATGCCACAAGTATTTTAAAAAGAGCATTATAGTTTACATATTCTAATTTCTACAGCCCGATATATTTATCTAGTTCCAATTACAAGATCTCTGAAAATAATCCATTGTTCATGTATTTCAGCCTCAACATTGTATCATCTTTGTACCAAGAAGAAATCCCTTATTTGCTCTAAAAAACTTATCTCTTCCCTTATTTGCTATCGAAATTTTCTTCCTCCCTTATTTACCATTATTTTAATTTCTCTTCCGTAATTTACCAGCTCCATCATATTATAATAGATTTCTTGTCCAAACAAATTAAAAAAAACCCAAAATGCCTCTCAAACTAAAGAAAGTAAATTATAATAAAAGATATGCTATTCATCAAACTTTTTTGAATAAAACGAACAG
>BCLG01001229.1:1101-22343 GCA_001602295.1 Zoysia matrella
CGTCCTGCGTCGCCTCTCCGATTCCCGCCCGTCACCGCTTCCCCGACCGCTATCGCCCGTCCGCGCGCACCTTCGTTCCTGTCCCGCACTGTCAACCACGTGGACCCCGCGCTGGTCAGCGTCGCCAAGCCGATCCCCGCGCGTCTTCGTCCCGAGCCGACGTCGTCCACAATCCTGCTGTACACGGTTCTGCTTCGGCCAACAACCGCAGCGCCAGCACCGATTTGGTTGCGTCCGCTTCGATCTGTGGTGAGCTATCAAAATCTGTCTCGTGTTTTAGATCGTTGAGTTGGTTGCTCGTGGGAATGGTTAGATGGAAGAGCAGAGCGTCCCTCGTGTTCCTTTAGGCTAATCGCTCTGCAGTTAGTCTAGTTTCTCGTAGTGTAAATCTTCAGAGATTTTTGAGAAACTCCGTTTAGTCTTCAAAGATTTCCAAAATTGTTTCGTTAAATTCGTCTCGTCGAGATTGTCGTGTAGAATTTTTCGGGGACGTTTTGAGCACGTTTAGCCTAGTAATTTAAATTTGGATTTAATTATTCGAATTTAAATTGTCGTGGACCTAGTTGTGTTTAGCTGGTGATCTCGAAGAGAAGTACCGTGAGCCTGCTCAGTTCGTCGACCCGGATCCCGACTACGATCCTGAGCTACCAGGCAAGCCGCATTCCTCGATCACTTTTATACCCTGCATTTTAAACTACATGTTTTTGTTTGCAACCCTAATTTATATGTCAATTGTTTTTAAAATATGCTAGCAACACTCCTAAGCCGTGCCTATTTATTGTTTCACAAATATGAGCCCTAAAATTGCTTTAGAATAATTATTTTATTTTTATGCTTAACCATGTTTAGTCGCATTTATTTTTATCTCCCAGCTATCCCTATAAAAAATAGAATTTGTGTTAAATGATTTTGAACTGTGATTCAAATGTGTGAGTTTTACAAATAACTATACATAACTATTTAGCGGAGACAGAATAAAGTATGAGGAGCTGAGGGACTCTTAGGAAGTCCCTGTGGCGGGTACAACGGAAAGATTCAGGCTGAGATCTTTTCGTGAGACTTGTTGGTTGTTGACGTTGAGGTTGAAAAGAGTACCGCCCCAGCAATTAAGGACCGAATCTTTCGAGTCTTATACGCTCAGTTGACAACCATGCACACCACGTTATCTTGTATGGGCAGTGACTTAATCTTAAAGCTTGCCGAGATGGTTATTTACCTATGGGTTGACGATGACGTGTTAATGTGGTGGAGCTATGACTCTTCAAATGAGATCGAGATACCCCACCTGAGCAGTGGTAAGTTCTTCACAGCTTTAGGATCCGATTGCGTAGGCACTTGAGATCTCTATCTTGAAGGACAGATAGCGCCAGTTAAAGTTTGTGGACGGATTTTGTGTGTTCGTCGGGACTACGACGGTACTTCTCGTGGGTCCAGGTGCATACACTCTACAGAGTTACAGTCAATGCATATTGCCACGTCCTTTTTGAAGGACACCTCTGAGTTGTGCTCCTCATTGGGTAGTTTTGTTTTCTTCCCTCCTTTTCTATTTTAAAATGTTTTGAACTCCGATCTTTGAGCTGTGACCGGATGTGAAGGTTACACCAGCATTTAAAATGAACCCCCGTCTGGGATAACGAAGATCCCTGCGAAGCAAGATAATAAAATTTGACAGCTTTAAAATAAAACTTTCTTGCATCTTTAAAATAAAATAAAATGTTTTAAACTTGCATTTAGCACTTGAGCCAGCTTTTACCTTTGAAACCATTTCTATGCATACATTGTTGATTGGTAGTACGCGGTTTGCTAAGTATTCGTACTCACGGCTTTCTAATTTGTTGTTTTCAGAGGATACCCACAGCTTCGATTTCGACTACGTCTCCGACGGACCGTGAAGTCAACTCCTACACTGAAACTTGCCTGTGTTGAGGAGGTTCGCCGCTGCTGTCATGATGATGCTTCCGTTGCTGGTTTTCTATGGATTTCTCGATAGTGATCGTTCTGCTCTGAGATGTTTCTAGCCTGCGTGTCGATGGACCCTTTCGAGGATTATATTCTAATAAATTTGCTTTAACTTGCTATTTTCTATTCTCGTTTCTTGTTTAATGCTTCTGTTATGTTTCTTGATTGATCGCTTATGATGTCGTACTTGCCAACCTCTTGGGATTGGCAAAGTCACGGAAGATCAGAACTTATCGAAAGATAAATAAAACTCGGTCGTTACATACACTTTACACATTGATAAATTTTATACTGATCTGTTTCACCATTGGAAACTTTGTATATGTAAGCATTAAACAATATTTTTCGAAGACAAAATAAATAAAACAGTTTAGGAGAAACACCCCAAGAATTAGTGATAAAAAAAGTTGTTTGATGTACTTTGGCTACTTACATTCCAGAGACAGTTTCATGATAATACAATCACTGCTAATATAACGATGTTCAATGAATTTGTATATGCAAGGCATAAATTTGTCTGCCAATTATAAGTCAAGTAATGTAACCTTTTTTAAAAAATTTACAGGTAGTGTCTCAAGTAAATTTCTTAATGATGATGTTGCCACCTGTATTTTTTTAATTAGATTTACAGAGAAAAGCATTGGTGAAATACATTGGGGGTAAGGAAAAAAAAACTGATATTATACTTGCCAGCACTACCAATACAATAAAATGCCATCATAAAGAGGGCAAAGAGAATGCTGTAAAGAAAAATAATGCGATTCTGAAAGAAAAAAGAGTAATGTTCATATAGTAGAAAAAATTAATGTACATAGAAAAGATAAAGAACCACATAGCTCAGGCGCCCTGTAGCACACAGCTAAGTAACACACGCATACAAATATGAAAAAAGAAGGGAGGAGAAAAACCTCACCTTGATAACCTCGATGATGTACTCTGACCTGGAACAGCCACCCCTCTGGTGAGAAAGCGTTGACCCCAGAGTTGTACTTCATGCTGCGTCACCCAAAAAAAAAACAAACAAACCAAGGGATCAGCCCAACCACCATTGACGACCCCCCACAGACCGAAACGAAGCTTGGAAGGACGGATCACGTACCTCGTGAGGAACATCTTGGTTACGGCGGCAGCAGGTACGCGGAATCAAACAGCAGTGGTGGCAGATCTTGCAAACCAAGTTGAGACTTGAGAGGTGAGACAACGGTGAGTGAGGGAAAATCCCTTCCCCAGGCCCCAATAAGTAAATGTACCTGGATGTTGCTGCAGCATATATCTTCTCTTCAAATTCCACAGCAATTTTTTGAAGCTCACTCAGCCCTTCTGGTATTGATACTGGTAGATGTTTCTTCAGCCTCTCGCATATGCAAACCTGAAACATAAAAATCAGTTAGAACACTACATAGCATTTCGAAAAAATAAAAGGTTTCTAGTTCCTAACCATATCCTCATTCAATCTGACATGTCGAAATAATGCTGACATCACAGTATGCAGACCTGAAACGTAAAAATCAGTTAGAACACTACATAGCATTTTGAAAAAATAAAAGGTTTCTAGTTCCTAACCATATTATTATTCAATTAGAAAACTCCATTATTCCAAGGAATGAACACCAATCCAGAATATTAAAAGCACAAAAAATATTAATGCTGGACTATCTCAGTAAAGGGAAAGAAATGGCCAGGTCTTTTTTTTTTTTTTTTTTGCAAGTATGCACAACGATGAATCTTTTCATTCACTGGTCAAAGCATGCACAACGATGAGTAATAAAAAGACACACATTCAATAAAACAACAGGGCTCAAAGCATGCACAACGATGAATCTTTTCATTCAATGGTCAAGGATCTTTTCTCAATAAGACTTCCCTGCTATTCAGAATGGGTGCCAACTGAATCAGCTCATGACTCTAAGGGACTGCAAGATGAAGCGCACGAATATCCTCCCCTCCAATTTAAGCCTGCGCAAATCTAAAACAACAGTGGTGTTAATAAAAGACTAGGAATTAAGTTCACCAATGATCAACAGAATACTACATGCCTATAAGTTATTGAGCTAGCACATACCATCAGAAGTCCCCTTTAGCTGAATTAGCACAAAGGTAAAACAACAGAACTTTTAGTTCTCGCTGTTGTTTATTTCCATGGTAAAAGTGAAAACGTTCCCATAGCCTGATGTAAGAAAAAATAATGAAAATCTTATGAAATTAAAGGGTAAAGAACTGAATTGAAAAAACAATCGCATCAATATTCCATAGAGCAAAATGCATATGAAAATTTTAAAGCCATAGTATAACGCCCCACATAAGACAAATTTCAAATATTGCAGCCAGCAATGTACACATCACAGCAGCATTGCAGCCAGTAAGTTGAGCAACTCCATACCGATCCTCTTGGCGTAAGTGCAATAACCTTGGAGACTGGTGGATCCACCACAAGAAGAGGGGCCAGATGGTCAACTGTACTGCTGGCCGGAGAAATTTCACGGTGGCTTGGGGGAGGAGTGGACGCCGCGGCGGGGTGAGGAGGGGAGGCGGCGGGGTGAGGAGACAGGCAGGGGTGGGGAGATGAGGTGGCGGGGTGTGGAGGGGAGACGTGGGGCTAGGGAGGAGGGGAGGTGGCGGGCCGAGAGAGGCGCGTGGGGAGGGGAGGGGAGGCGACGGCCGGGTTGGGGAGGACTCGAGGCGGCGGGGAGAGCCGGGTAGGGAGGGGAGGTGGCGGGCTGGGAGGCGTGTCGGGACAGGAGGCCGCAGTGCAGGGCAAGATGGGAAGAAAATGGACGGTGACGATGTATAAGATCAACGGTGGAGATAAAAATGGTGGCGTGGCGCAACCACAGGAGAGTTTAACTTTTTAGTGCACTTATATAAGTATTATAGATTATAGATTCTCAAGCTACTAGTCTGCAATCCATCCCAGGAAGCGAAAAACTTTATGTTCTTCCACGCCAGAACAACCAAATGGTGGATCCTCACCACACCAATCAACATTACGCAATAGGACCAAATATACTCTCAAAGCCTAGTGAATATACAAGCAAACAAATGTTACTAAGAAAATAATACAACAAAACTACTGCATCCACCACAAAAGCTGTGTCCAGTCATTGTAGCGGCAGCAGGATAGCTATCAGAAAATTTATATGCCTGAGTCAGATGAAGCAATTCTGTACATGAGAATGGAGAACCACCAATTGAATCCGCGAATATTAAGCGAGTAGAGCCCTGCCACTTCAGTGGGGACTGTAGAATGCTAGTGTCATGCCCTGGTGGATCCGAGACATAAGATCACCCCCTTTGAGCTGACACAATTGTGATTAGGTAGTAACTGGATACACTTAAACGTTCTCTCCTTTTGGTGTCTGTTAAGCAAAATGGAAAACAAGTATATGAATGGAAAACACCGCAATAAACATAAGCGAGGATTTAGACCGCAGAAAAAATTGAAATCCACTAGCTTCAGAGCCAGTTAAGACTGACGTAGGACAATGAACATGCAGTTAACTATTCCTAAACCAGTAATTTATCACCAAAATTGAATAAAAATAATCTATAGCCAAGATATCTTGCAAGTAACCTAATCTAACCATGACTAGAGTATGGGACTGAACCAGCAAAGGAAGAAGGATAAACCCAGGTCTCAAACTTAATAACATAAGAAAAATAATTCCAAAAGGTATTAAAATAATTGTAATTTAACAATGATAAACCCTGTGAAAATCTATTTCTTAGAAGCTCAGGTTCATGTTCATGTCATTTGAATCTTACCTTGTTTGGAATCGGTTTCTTTGAGCGGGCAGCACTTATTTCATTTGGCTTCAAGATCTGAAACGAACACAATAAGCTTTCATCTATGCTCAACAAAGCACCTACATTATCAAATTCCCCACAGTAGTTTGGAGCTGAAAAGATTGTCACTAATCTTCTCTGCGCAAAGAATTCATAGCCATCTTCTACCACCTAGGGATTAGGGATATTCATGTTATAATCATATTATAGATATGAATAAAAATAAAATTACATAAAGGTTGAATAACTGCTGCATACCTGATGAGCTCGGCATATAAGGTCAAGATCATTCTTCTCCAGAAACTCTACAAGCTTATCAGCACCAAAAGTGCATGAGACACCTCTATCACTCTCTCCCCACCCTTGTGTATCAGAACTAGGGTCAGACCAAAGCAAATCACAAAGAAGACCTTCATCAGGAATTTCAGTTGGCCTCTCAATATCATTTATCTGATCCAAGCTATTCAATTCAGGTGAGAGGCCACCATGCATGCATAGTATTTTGTCATCAATAAGTGCTGCCATAGGCAAACAGTTGAAGCAATCACAGAATATCTTCCACAGCCGAACATTGAATCTTCTCTTACATTCATCATAAAAACCATAAACTCTATTAATTTTTGCATCTTCATGGTTTCCCCTCAGCAGGAAAATCTTATCAGGGTATTTCAATTTGTATGCCAGAAGCAGACATATAGTTTCTAAGCTTTGCTTGCCTCGATCCACATAGTCACCAAGGAAAAGGTAAGTTGAATTTGGAGGATAACCACCCAAATCAAATAGCCTCAGAAGATCAACAAACTGACCATGGATATCACCTGCACATCATACAAGAACTTTCCTTTAGGAGAAGTTGTGAGACATTAAGAACGGAGATTTACACAAGACCACAGAGGATTAAAAAGAAGTATCCATAGTTGTACCAAGAAATACAACGAATAACCTTATCACCTCAACAAGAAACTTTTCCCAAATAATTTTAAAGCATGTGCTGTGAATGACTTCATAACTTCTTGCACTTCTAATGGTTAGACATTTATCTTTTGCTTCTGATTTATGAGTCCTCACTGTTAATAACCAGCAGCAAGTGGTAAAAAATTAAACACAATCCTTTTAATCAGTTTGCTAATTAATTTCTGTACAGTACGGTACAAATGGTTGAAACGTAGCCCCCCCCCCAAAAAAAAAAAAAAAAAAAAAAAAAAAAACTGGATGCAGCAAGTATGCGGCTATATGAATTAGAAACTGTGCTACTTCAATAAAGGAACCGGCTAAACACACACATTATATTATGCAACCAGCACATACAAGCGGAAACACTCCATATAATAGAAGTAATGTATCTCATTCTATCCTGCAGGACATGATGCATGCAAAGGAAAAAGTGTATTTTTTGTGGCTAAAACAGTAATATACTGTGCATACAACAATAGTACACCAGTGGCAATAATTCATGGTCCAGCAAAGAAATTGCAGCAGAGGACATGCCAGAAGTGTCTGCCAGTCTAGTATCCATGAAAATATTACCCACAGTAAAAAAATCAAATACAAGAGTAAGTTAACAACTGCATAAAAACCAAAATCACCACTCTTTGACCAAATATATAAAATGTGAAAAGAAATTTCTGTGTCAAGATACACCATCAAATAACTATAAAGATGCCAAAGCATCATCTTCCACTTGTTCAGTTGCAACCAATGTTATAAGCCAGAATGGTTCTACCACCTCAAGGAAACTTCTATCCATCTTTTTTCAACCAGGGGAAAACCCTTTTTCCATTACTTATCATAACAGAAAAAGTCATACATGGTAGGAGATTACACTCCCAGAATAAGTTCAAGAAAGATCCCAAGAAACGAAGTATCACACAGACAGAAAAGGCACAAGCCGCCACCAACTTCTATCCGTCTAGTGCAAGAGCACAAATAACAAATTGCCAGCAGTGTCCATGCATAACCCTCACCTAAAGTATATAACCGTACTAATTAAGTAATTGTTCCAAACAATCTTGCAAGCAATCCCACAATCTTAAGTTCATACTCATGGGAGGCCCCAGAATATATAGCAGCTGGAACATTAAATAAACCTCCTACCAACCTCAGAATCAGCAACATGCCATCCCTCCCAGAGACCACTATTTTCTTCCACAGGTACTGCACATTTGCAAAGCCAACATCACCCAAAAGTAAACAAAACACCTAACCAGGCACGAAAATGTGGCTTTAATGATACACACAAAAGGATAATGGCAACTGACCAAGCGTATCTAAAAAGTAAAGACCATAAAAAACCTGCTCATTGACCATTACACAAGAACAACAACCGCGCATTGGTAAGTGAGACATTTCAACGATTCAAAATGCCCAAAAGTTATGGTACCTTTCCTCTATAAACCGCAACCAAATGATCATCTAAATAAAATTATGGGAACGATCAACCATTCATGGAAGCAACATTTGCATCTAATCACCACGAAACGAATTGAAACCAGCCACGGCAATCTGCGACGATTCCGCCGCGCCGATAAAGGCAAGACGCGCGCGCGCCGAAAGAGGAAGCGCGGGGGGCAGGGAAGTAGAGGGCGCGCTCACCGCAGATCTTTATGGGCGCGTGGATGCGCAGGAGATTGGGCTGCGAGAGCAGCACCCGCTTGGCCTCGACGCAGAGCTGGCGGATCTCGGCCTCGGACAGCTGCACCTGCCTCCCGCCGCGGCCGCCCTCGACGAGGCGCCGCACGACCTCGTCCACCGCCGCGCCATCCATGGCCCCCATAGACGCCCGGGTCATCATCATCTTGCCCAATCCCTCACCGCAGACGACGACCCAGACCTCTCCGAGACGGGAAGAATCGGGGAATGGAGGTGCCGCGTGCGCGGAGGGAGGATGAATTGCTATGGAAATGGATAAGGCCGTGTTTGGAACGGAGGAAAGGAATCAAAGATCACCTGCTTTACGGGAAACAAAAAATTCAGTCTGATTGAAGGAAACGGCGCGACCGTGACGTCAAACGTTCCCACGAGTGCGTGGTCAGAACTCGGAACATCATTAGAAAATATAACGAGCTCAGAGAAATTTAAGAATATCTACATAAATAATAACTTGACGAGACAAAATTAATAAAATAATTTTAAAAATTAACGTAAGAACTTTAGCAAATTTTATAAATTAACAGAACAACTTTACTAAACTTTAAAAATTAAAAGAACAACTTTAAAAAAATTAAAAATAACTCCGAGGGCATCTTAAAAAAACTCGACGAAAACTTTGAAAACTAAAAAGATAACTTTAGCAAATTTTATAAACTAGCATAGTAACTTTAGAAAACTTTAGAAATTAGCGTAACAACTTTAAAAAATTTTGAGAATAATTCAGAGCCTACACGAAAAGAGCTCGACGAGATGAACCTAACAAAATAACTTTGAAAAACTTTAATAACTAATAAAATAACTTTAAAAAAAATAATGAATCAACAGAACAACTTTTAGTAAATTAAATTTTAGTAAATAACGGAACAACTTTTAAAAAATATGAGAATAACTCAGAGACACATACACAAAGAGCTCAACGACATGAATCTAACGAAATAACTTTAAAAAACTTTAAAAATTTAAAGAAACTACTTTGAATTTTTGAACAATAACTGTTAAAAAAATTCAAGAAGATGGGAATGGAAAAATGTTATCGGCAACCGTTTTGCCATCACGTAGAGGCTTAAAAAAAATACCAAACAAGCCGATTCACCACAGCAGGCAAAAATTCAAATCATTTCGACTGATCCAGTGCTGGAACGATAATAAATTTATAGAAATATATTTAAGTTTTATTAACATTTTTATTTTTTATTTTCATTCTTACATTCTAAACACTTTAATTTTTTTATTTTTTTTCTTTTTATATCTTTAATTTCCTCACTTTTTTTATTCTTAGGATTTTCTCATTTCTATATTTTTTTATTTCTATATATTTTTGTTTTGTTCCGGGGCCTAAAATGGTGGTGACCGTGGTGGTGCCGCCTGACGCGATGAGTTCCCACAGGTCAACAGGCCGGATCCTCGAAAGCGCGTCGGGCAGAATTAGCCGTCGGATGGAAGATGGAGGGGTCGGATGGCTGGGGCCGTTTGGCTGGGTAAGAATGGTTGGGCGTGATCAATTCAACGGGGTTGGCTTGGCCGTTCGGTCCGCTCTACCTGGTCTAGTCTGCCTCCGGACATGCGCTGATTTTCTGTAGGAGTAGGGAGTAATTCTTTTGTACTAAAACGTGCTCCGTAGGAGTAGGAGAATTTGATTAAATATTGTGAATATAAATTACAAATAAGTTTTAATTTATTAATTTTAGAAATGTGAGAATTATATAATTATATTTTTTTAAAAATTTACTTTCATAAAAATATTTAAATATACTATTTTATAATAAATAATTTTATAAAAAATAAAAGTCAAAGCTATATTTTATTTTAGAGAACTTATCGTTATCCATGTCCTGGTAAAGTAATCATTGTTCAGATTGAGATAGTATGGTCAAAACGCTTCTAATATGAAACAATCGAAGTAGAAAAACTTTTTTATTTTGTTAGAAAAGTTACAAAAACAACAGTAAGTATAATGTTTAATATTTTGCTAATGGTAGAATTAGCAAAACACTAAATAGATACTTACCGGCATTTTTTAAACTTCCAACCTACTCAGTTACTTGACAAGACAGGTTGCTACACCATAGAAATTGTACTCTCTTTATCTCCAATTATTTGTCATTCAAGAATTCCTCATCGCTTCTCAATATTACATATTTTTTTATTTTTAATATATTTATATCTCTATCTCTCTTTCGTTTTCAATACACCCAACCTTTTTTCACTTTTGTTATTTACCACGTTCATATACAGGATAACAAGTAAAAAGGTATGAAGGAAGTACAATATAGGAATTCGATATGTTAGGATGCACCTAAACAAGGGAAGTAGAGCTCCCTAGTGACAAGTCCCCTCCATTTTAAAATATAAGCATTTTTGGATTGATCAAAGTCAAATTTGTTTAACTTTGACTGAAAGTATCTGAAAATTAAATAAATAGTTACATATTTTGAAAATATGTTTAATGACGAATTTAGTAACATTATTTATATATAATAAAGCATCATAATTCTCCGTAATTAACTATCAAAGTTAAATAAGTTTGATTTGGATCAATCCTAAAAATGCTTATATTTTGAAATAGAGGTAATATTTACGATGGGGTCGGTGAACTTGATCAAAGTAAAGAACTATGATTTTCCACTGTTTTGGCCGTTGATGTCAGCTGACTTATGGCTCTACCTAGTTTCACCTCTGATAATGTAATACAGTATAGATTACTGGTAGAAATTTGATTTTTGATTGTGATGAGTCTCTGCCGTGACCCATATATACGTCCTGCAAGAATGTTACCGCGTGGTAGCTTACCATACTTCATGAAACTACGGTGTCACATATCGTTTCATTGTCATCTATGGGTGGAAATTAACTATCAATATAATCTTAATGTCTCTCCGGGCACCCTTTTTGAATATAACGTACATTGATATAAAGAATTGTCCTTAATGTTGACTGCTACAAATATTTGAAAAAAATAAATAATAGATGGTCAAATGAGGTTCACCTCTAAACCTTTTTAGTTCAACCAAATGAACCTAGTTTTTGAAAATTTCCTTTCGAGGTAGTCGATGGCTATTGACAAATCTAGATGAGAAATAGATGGTGAGAATGTGATTGGAAAATAGCGGAAGATAGACTGTTCATTCATCCACCTTATTACATCTCAGCTCTTCATTTATTTTTCAATCTCAATCCCATTTATCATTTCCTCTTTGCCAAACCTAGAGGAGTTTTTCATAAAAAAAAACCTAGAGTAGTTTGCAAAAAGAAAAACACTGGCTGTGGCTTGATGAACCGTGAGTAGTTTGCCAAAAGAAAAAATTGAAATATCAAAAGCCCTCGAAAAAGCGAGGACTCTATTTAATAAAAGGAATTCACTAATGGTAAGCACCACAATGATCATTACTGTTACTGATGCGGACGCACTTTTGAGCAAGCACTCAAACCATCTGGTCAAAACGGATTGCGCCTAAAAGGCCCAGTTCAAATCAAGTAACTACTACTACTACCTGTACAGGTGTTAAGTAACCAACACAAGCTCATAGGAGGAAGAAGTGCGTATCTACTTGAACGGTTTTGTGGCTTTACACCATCAGCATCAAATAAAAAAAGCCAACTAGAATCAGCATCACCAAACCGTTTTGGCCAGCAGGTCACCAAACGACCTCAGCAGCTCGCCATCAGCTTTTAGCTAGCCAAACTACATACTCTAACCGGACTTGTAACACCATAGATACCACCAGACCAAACAACCGGCTGCTATAGGTTCCAGCTTATCCGGCGTTCCAAAGGGAACATCAGCTTTCATACACTTGTGTACCCTTCAAAACAAACAACTAAACGTGCCAGATAATTTTGTACAAGGAATTTGACTAACAGATGTAAGAACCGTCATGCTGCACCCAAAGCTTATGTGTGCAAGTTAGCTGGCACTGGCAGCATATGCTGAGAAAACAACTCAACAAGAACATGATTAGAGCCCGACAGTACGCTGCATCAATGAAAGATAAGTCTTAACTTTATTGGTGTTTAGCATCATTTGATATGTCAGCAGCCTGTATGGCTGCATCACTGAGCTGTATGGCTACTTCAGCAGCCCCTAGTAACTTTTAGCAATTCCTAGTAGCTTCTAGGAGCTTAGCTTCCTTAGTTAACAAGTCTAGCTATAGAAGTAGCTAAATTGAATTTGATTTAGTAGTAATTGCAACTGTCCCAGCAGCAGTTGTATTCAATTTTGATTTGTAGTTGTATTCGACTTGTAACCTCTATATATATGCCCCTATGGCTAAAAAATAAAATTAGTCACACCATAAAGATCTAAACCAGTTGTGTTGTTCTCCAATCCTCTCTTCTAACATTTGGTATTCAGAGTAAGGTTCTCATCCATGGCGTCGGCTCCGACGAGAGAAGATGCTGCCCAGCACGTCTACCGCCGTTGTTCCCCTTCCAAGACTAGGCGAGGACGTCGCCTGCCTGAACCTGAACTCATTGTTCAATGTGTTGTGAAGAAAGTCGGTGGCACGCCGTATCCTCATCTCACCCGCACCAACTATGAGGACTAGAGCCTCTTGATGCGTGTGAAGCTTGAAGCTCGATGTCTGTGGGACGCCATCGAGTTTGTGGATGTCAACCGTCCAGACGACCGCATGGCGGTCGATGCTCTCCTCTCTGCCGTCCCCCACGAGATGATCCGCTCCCTGACGACCAAGAGGACAGCGAAGAAAGCATGGGAAGCGATCAAGGTGATCCACATCGGCTCCGATCGCACAAGGAAGTCGACGTTGCAACGGCTCCCTCGAGAGTGGGAACTGCTCTCATTCCGTGATGGAGAACAAGTCGACGAATTCGCATTTCGTCTGTCCGGAATGATGAGCTCCCTTAGCATCTACGGTGAGGAGATCACCGAACAAAGAGCCGTCGAGAAGCTGCTCCGAGTCATCCCCGACAAGTACTCGCAGATTGCGCTCTCGATTGAGACTTTGCTCGACACCGCTGAGCTCTTGATCGAAGATGTCACTGAGTGCTTAAAGGTGCTAGACGATCGCAGCGCTACACCACCTCCGCCTTCACTTAATCAAGTCAGTGGCAAACTGCTTCTCACAGAAGAGCAGTGGCAGGCAAGGATGAAGGAGCACCGTACTGGCGTATCTTCATCTCAAGGAGACCAAGGTGGTCATGGCGGGTCACGTCGTCCACCACGAAGGCCAAAGAATCGTGGTGACTCAGGCGGAAACAGAGGACCTCGCGATGCACCACGTGACTCAACAGATGAGTCACACCGCAACAATCGTTGCCGGAATTACGAAAAATTTGGCCACTGGGCCAAGGATTGTCGCAAGCCACGGTGGGAACTAGCCAATCTCACCGCTGAAGAAGATGAAGGTCCAGGGCTGCTCATGGCGCAAGTATGCGCCACACCAGAGAAACGCTTGGTGCCGCGCATGGAGGACGACGCCGTCGAACAAAGCACCGCTGCCCTTCCCAAGATTCACTTGGAGGAGCCCTGTGCACAAGTCAACCTCGTCGACAATGTTTGCCACGGTGACAAATGGCACCTCGACACTGGTGCAACAAATCACATGACCGGCTGCCGTGACGTCTTCTTCGAGCTTGATCAGCACATTACTGGCGCGGTCCATTTCGGTGACGGCTCACTGGTGAACATTGAAGGGCAAGGCACTGTCATCTTCTCCGGCGCCGACGGTGAACATCGAGCTTTGACGGGTGTCTACTACATCTCTCGGCTCAAAAACAACATCATCTCTGTGGGTCAGCCCTACACCTGGACGTTAAGCTCGAAGCTCACAAGCTAGCTCAGCTCGCTCTTGGCTCGGCTCGATAGATTTTCAAACAAGCCAAACTCATATTTCAGCTTGCTTCAATTACAAGCCAAGCTGAGCTAGCTTGCAAGCTGCTCGCAAGCCAACCAAGTTTAAAATTGTATTTTATTCTTATTCAAAAAAGTATATCTTCTCATGATAATAATAATTTAAATGTATAATAAATTTGTTTTACACTTTCTTTTAAGCAAAAATGCCACGAGGATGATGTCGAGTTTGTGGCATTTTCAGAATCGGTGGTGACATAAAATTTATGAAATGATATCTTTTCAGATTAAGTGATGAAATTTGAAGACTATTACGGCTTAAATATCATCTTAGTTTTTTCTAAATTTTTTATTAGATGTCATTTTAGTATTAAATATGTGTACAACTTCAAACCTTTTTACTTATATTTGAAATGTTTCTTGTGTTTCACATACCGACTTCGCAAGCTAAACAAACTAGCTCGAGCTTGTATCATACCAAACCAAACTCGCATTTTAGCTCATTTTATTTTTCAAGCCAAACCAAGCTAGCTCATTTTTTTCACAAGCTCGCCCAAGCCAAACCAAGCCGAGCCGAGCTGGCTCGGCGTCCAGGCCTAGTCAGCTTGACAAGAATGGCGCGATAGTGAAGATCAATGATGGCATGCTGCGCATTTGGGATCGCAACCAAAAGGTGCTGGCAAAGATTAAGCGTGGCTGTAATCGACTCTACATCATGTTCCTCGACATCGCGCAACCACTCTGCCTCGCCACCCAACGTGATGACATTGCTTGGAGATGACATGAGAGGTTTGACCACATCAACTTCGACGCACTTCGACAACTAGCGAAGCAGATGGTTCACGGCCTACTGACGCTTGACCAAGCAGTGGCGGACGCCATTCTCGTCGCAGGCAAAGTTCCGCGCCGAGCAAGCCCTCGACCTTGTCCACGGTGACATATGCGGCTCTGTCACTCCGACGACCCCCGGCGGCAAGAAGTACTTTCTCTTGTTGGTCGATGACTATAGCCGCTACATGTGGCTAGTACTACTAGCATCCAAGAGTGACGCACCGGCTGCGATCAAGAAGTTTCAGGCCATGGCAGAACTAGAGAGTGGCCGCAAGCTACGAATCTTGTGCGCGGACTACGGCGGTGAGTTCACCTCCGTAGAGTTTGGAGACTACTGCGCATCCGCAGGCATTCAACGTCACCACTCAGCGCTATATTCGCCGCAGCAGAACGGCGTTGTAGAGCGGTGCAACCAGGCGATCGTGGCGACAGCGCGCAGCTTACTCAAGCTGTGCGACATGCCAACTAAGTTCTGGAGAGAAGCGGTCACACGGCTGTCTTTTTGCTGAACAGAGCACCTACCAAGGCTCTTGACGACAAAACACCGTATGAGTGGTACGGTAAGAAGCCGGCAGTGAGCTACCTTCGCGTGTTCGGTTGCATGGCATTCATAAAAAAGACGAAGCCAAATCAGTCCAAGCTTGAAGACCGTAGCATCTCCGGCATCTTCATCGGCTATGAGGCAGGCACCAAGGCAAACAGGGTGTTTGACCCTGTGTCACAGCGTGTCCACATCACACGTGATGCTATGTTCAATGAAAAGCGTGGATGGTATTGGAGCAAGGAAGAAGGCGATGATGTGCAACGGACCAAGGCCTTTGTCATCGAGTCATCAACCTTGGTATACAATGTCTCGTCGCCACCGATTCCAGATCATGGGGGTGCCGATCCAGTCTTTGGCACACCACTGGCTTTGTCGCCTCAAGCCGCAACATCGCCTCTCGTTGTGACACCGCCACCTACTCTAGCTCCAGCACCGGCGGTCGAGTTCGCAACACCACCCTCCAATGCTGAAGAGCAGCTTGATGCTAAACATGGCGACACTCCTGTGCGTTTCCGCCGAGTGGACAATGTCCTTGGCGACGACGCACCACTGTTTGGCATGGCTGTGCGCGAGCTTGCAAGGCTGAGTTGCACATGGTGAGTACACATGAGCCAGCCACATTTGCCCAAGCACAGAAGAAGACCGAGTGGCAAAGGGCGATGGAAGAAGAGATTCATGTGGTGGAGGAAAACAAGACATGGCATCTTGTCGAGCTCCCGTCTGGACATCATCCAATTGGACTTTGGTGGGTTTATAAGCTAAAGAAGGACGCCGCTGGCAACATCGTCCGCCACAAAAGCTCGCCTTGTTGCTAAAGGCTATGTCCAACGTGTCGGCATCAACTTCGACGAAGTCTTTGCACCGATGGCTCGTCTTGAGTCTATGAGGCTCATGATCGCCATCGCAGCGCAAGCCGACTGGAAGCTCCACCACCTTGATATTATGTTAGCATTCCTCAACGGTGATCTTATGGAGAAAGTTTATGTCGAGCAACCACCCGGCTTCACCGTCAAAGAAAAGGAACACCTTGTCTATCGGCTTGACAAAGCGCTCTACGGGTTGCGCCAAGCATCTTGTGCATGGAACATTAAGCTGGACTCCAGCTTGCTTGAGCTAGGCTTCAAGCGATGCACCTCTGAGCATGCGTATATACCTGCAGCAACGTGACCAACGACTCCTAGTAGGAGTCTATGTCGACGATCTCATCATCACCGGTGGCAATTCAAAAGAGATCAAGAAGTTCAAGTTGGAGATGAAGGTGAAGTTCAAGATGAGCGACCTTGGATTGCTCTCCTTCTACCTTGGGATTGAAGTGAAGCAGAGAAATGGAGAAATTCTCTCTCCCAATCCACCTACGCCACCAAGATCCTCACCATCGCTGGAATGCAAGGTTGCAACCCCTGCGTGGTGCCCATGGAGCCACAATTTAAGCTGAGCAAGATGAGCTTAGCGCCTGCGGCAAATGCAACGCTCTATAGAAGCATTGTCGAAAGCCTGCGCTACCTCACGCACACACGGCTTGACATCAACTTTGCTGCCGGCTACGTCAGTCGCTTCATGGAAGCCCCAACGACAGAGCACTTTGTTGCAGTCAAGCGAATTCTTCATTACCTTGCAGGCACTCTGTCCTATGGACTATGATACAAGAAAAGAGGAAGACAAGGCGCCAAACTGATCGGGTATATTGACAGCGACATGGCAGGTGACATCGACACGTGAAAGAGCACTAGCAGATGCATCTTCTTCCTCGACGGCTACCCAATCAGCTGGTACTCATTGAAACAACGAGTTGTGGCACTCTTCTCATGTGAGGCAGAGTACATTGTTGCTGCTTCTGCCGCTTGCTAAGGAATTTGACTTTCAAGATTGCTTGGAGAACTGCAGGGCAGAGAAGCTAATCCATTTGTGCTGAAGATGGACAACAAGGTAACCATTGAATTGAGCAAGAACCCTGTCTTCCATTAGCGTAGCAAACACATCGACACAAGGTACCACTTCATTAGAGACTGTGTTGAACAAGGCAAGACAAGAGTGAACTACATTAGCACCAAAGATCAACTTGCTGATATCTTGACCAAGCCATTGGGAAGGATTATATTCCAAGAGCTGCGCAGCAAGATTGAGATGGCTGAAACTTAAGCTTGAAGCATAGAAGCCAAGATTTAGGAGGTGATTGATAGATAAGTCTTACCTTCATTGATATTTAGCATCATTTGATGTGTCAATAGCCTGTATAGCTGCATCACCGAGCTGTGTGGCTACTTCAGCATCCTCTAGTAACTTTAAACAATTTGTAGTAGCTTCTAAGAGCTTAGCTTCCTTAGTTAATAAGTCTAGCTGTGTAAATAGCTAAATTGAGTTTAATTTAGTAGTAATTGCAGCTGTCCCAGCAGCAGTCGTATTCAATTTTGATTTGTAGTTGTAGCAGTAAGTTGTATTTGATTTGTAACCTCTGTATATATGCCTCTATGGCTAAGAAATGAAATTAGTCACTCCATAAAGATCTAAACCAGCTGTGTTGTTCTCCAATCCTCTCTTCTAACAACCAAAAGGTTGCACAGAACTGGAGTATTGCACCACCATGAGCAAAGTAGCCATTGACCTCAGGACTGATGATTGCCTGTAACTCAATTTGTCACATCAAGAGTACCAAATATATTAGTCTATAGTTATCGGGTAATATATGGGCTGGATTAACAGCCTACGGGCCCAGATTAGTAAAGGCGACACCAATAGTTTTCATGCTCAAGCCAAAAGAGGAAAGAGATGAAAGGAGGAGGCAACAACATGCAGCTCCTCCTGCTTCTCCAATGCCCTTCACAGTGCCCACAGATCTGCCCTGCTCTCACCCTTGCCCCTATGTAGCCTTCCCAGCATCCCCGCTAATTTGATGCAGTTCTGTACTGGCCACAGATGGCGGAGAGGGCAGGGATGGCATTAGTTGCGTCTTTTTGCCCTTTGGCCTTGCTGACTAATTCTCCTCCCATTCATCCTCTCTTCTTCCACAGCCTTTTGCTTTGCTGTAGATAATTCCACCTCCATCTAGCAGAAAAATGTTTCCAGGAAAAACTGGACCCCAGAACCCCTTAAAAAAGCACAAAGAAAAAAAGAAGGGACCCCTTAAAAAATAGTGCTCTTAAACACATTTACCAGTGAAAAGCGACTAAGTAATCAAAAGTTGAAGAATGAGATATCATAGATTTATCATATTGTAAATGAGTAAAAAAATTAACATTACGATATACACACATATATGAACCATAGATCATAACATCAGCAAAATTACAGCATGTAGAAGGAAAATTAATTGAAGCAGCCATAATGACACAAAAGTACAAACTATTGCAAGAAAACAACCTTAGGTGAAAAGCCAGGCGCACTCATTATCTTACACAGGGAGACTAGAAGTTCTAGCTGGCTTCTCTAAGCCTCTTGATCAGGGTATCTAGAGATTTCTTTTTTGGGTTCTGCCTGGCACCCCTTGTTCCAAATGTTGCGAAATAGCTCTCCGAGGAGTCCCTAAACTTCTCTGAGATAGCTGCCACCTTTTTATAATCAAGCTTGTTGTAGTTCTTTTCACGGATCACTGGATTCAGGAAATTCTCAGGGCTGTTACTCATAAGAAGATTCACCAACTGCCTTGCCTCCACTAGTGCAGCCTTCATTTCATTTTTCACAGACTCTTGATCAGAGTCCACAAATAGGGTGCACATGTTTTCTGCAAATGCCTCAAACATTTTCAGGTCAGTATCTATACCGATCACAGCATTAGCATTGAAGCGCTTGACTGAATCATTCAAGAAAAGATCGACAATCCTCTCAGAGATGTGGGCAAGAACTGCCACAAGTACACGACGTAGCACTGGAAGAGGGAGAATCTGCTGCGCAGTTGAAGTAAGTGTCTCGAGGTAAATGATGACCTCATTCGCATACTCGTTACCACCAGGAGGAGGATCATCAGCCATCCAGTTGACACCATCAGACTGCCGCATGAACTCATCAGACTTGGCACACAACAGGTGCAGTAGAAGTGCCTCCGCAGCATCACGGGACCTGCGAAGTGGGAAGTCGCGGCGACCACGCTCCACTGCACGCAGCGGCACACCACATAATTGTGCTGCATGGCGTGTGAAAAACTCACATGCACGCTCCATAACAGACATGTTTGCAGTAACCTGCATGGCCTGGGAAACACTCAAACCGCCGCCCGAATCTACAAGTTTTTGAATCGAAGCATCCACCACCTCAGAAAGAATTCGACCAAGGTACTTTTTCACTGCTGCATACGTGTCCCCACCACCTCCATGTGCCATGAAGCTCACAGAATCTTCAATGAAAGAACGAACTATGCGGCAAATGTCCGGGACAGTGCATGAAAATGGTGCAACGTATGGGAATGCTGGGGTGATATCTGAGCTCTGAATCCCAAATGCAAGAACATTCATTGAGTATTCATACTCCTTTCTCATGAGCATCTGATCAAACTTATCTGCAGCAAGTGCCTCCGCCACCTGCCTACGGCAGTCTGCAAGCAGCAAATCGTGGTACTTGTCCCGGTGCTTAGCCAGCACATCAAGGAGCATTCCTACTGGATAACCATATCGCCTCATCGTGGCAGCAAGTAAAGCAGCATAATCTGTAATGAGAAGCAAGTGGTTAGCTGTCTGTATCCGGGAAAAATTGTCTTCCATAACAGAGACCATCTTCCCCACAGCAGCATCCCAGAGAGCATCTACATCTGCCCGACATGTGAGCCCACCACCTGTTCGGAACACACGGTCCTCAACAATGAAGAATCCAGCAATTTGTGAGAAGAAGACCTGATGAGACTCAAGGAATGGCGTCGCAGCAATCACATCAAAGTCTGATGTCAGCTGCAGCTTCCTGTTCTCTAGGTAGTACATCTTGAACCGCTCCCCTAGAGCCAGAGTCTGGTGTATGTGCATCGCTCTGTAGAGTGGCGTAAGGTCAAAGGAGGCTGCAGCAGCCCCATCTGCCGCGTCTGCTGTTGCCGCAGCCGCTGCAAAGTCGTCGAGTTCACCAACTCCATCGTCATCCAGGGTGATGCACTCCTCCAGCGGGCGGTGCTTGGAACGGAGCTCTTCCTGGCGCTGCCTTGCAGCAGCCGAGCGGCCGATGGCTACCTGACCGAGATGCCGTGAGGCAGCACGGATGCTAACCATCCAATCGGAGAACTCCCTGGAGATCTCGCGCTCGGCGTGGGCGCGCACAGCAGGGACGACACTAAGCAACATCCGGCGGAGCGTGGGCAGAGGCAGCGGCTCCGGCCCAGAGGCGAGATCGCGGTCAATGGCATCGACGGCGCGTAAGGCGAGGTAGAGGCCGTGGTTCCCAGCCTGGAGGTGAGCGTTGGCCCGCGCGGCGAGCGCGAGCAGGCGGACGCACCGGCGGGAAGAAGATAGCGCGGAGGAGAGGTTCCCGGCGAGCGCGCGCGCGGCAAGGAAGGACTCGAGCGAAGCAAGCAGCGGCGCGGCGGAGGAGAGGAGAGCAGAGTGGGATGCGGAGAGCGAGCCCTTGAGCGCGTCGGCGTCGGCTAGGAGCGAGCGGAGGTCGTCGACGGCGCGGATGAAGTCGTGGAAGTGGGCGCGGCAGAGCTCCTCGATCTCGGCCTCCCGGTCCCGCGCCGCGGCGCGGAGCGCGGCGAGC
>BCLG01001229.1:22353-36159 GCA_001602295.1 Zoysia matrella
GTCCTCGCCCGCCGCGATGGCGGTCGACAGCTGGGCGAGGTCGGCCTCGGACGGCGCGGACACGGCGCCCGAAGCCGCCGACAGCGGCGGCCCGTCGCCGTGGAGCTTGCGCCGCATCGAGATCTGACGAGGGGGGTGGAACGAGATGAGTTGGGGGCAGCGCAGAAGTTGCCGAGTTGGTCAGGAAATGGAGAGAGAAAAAAACTGTGTGGAAACGAAACGAAACAAACGGGAAGTGGTCGTGGTCGGAAATGTTGGGGTCTCAGTGGCTGGAACTGGAGCCCATCGGGGCGAAATGTGTGGGTCCAGCATGTCGGCGAATGCAAGGGGCCGCGTGGGGGAGGGGGCGAGACGGAACGGAGGAAGCGGAGGCGACGGCCGATGAAAGGGCCAGCGCCGGAGGGCGTTGCTGACTTGGTGGCGACTGGTAAGACCAGCGGTTCGGTGCGCTGTATAGCTGCAGGTGCGTCCAGAAAAGGGAAATCAGAACTTTTTTTTTATTTCGATTGATTGATTTTACATTGAAGTAATTCTATACAAGAGGCTTAAAAATACTCTCTTCAATTTTAAAATATCGAGAGCATTGACTTTTAATATTAATTTTTATCATTCATCTTATTTTAAAAAAATTATTCAAATATAGAAAATTTTATTATTATTCAATTTATTATTAATGAAATTTAAATTATGACTAATAATTTTACACATTAAAACAAATTTTTTAAATAAAATAAATAATTACAATTGATATTAAAAATCAACTGTATCAATTTAAAAGTCGAAGGGAGTATCTTGGGCAACAAACACACAACTACACCTTCCAAAAGGGCCACCACATCAAGCGTGGTAACTTGTCTCGGTGTTTAGCCAACAAATCCGTGCCTATGGATGATAATATTTTCATAATATAAATCAGCTCTTATTATAAGTTAGGCTAAAAATAAATATAATTCAATTTGATATTAATCTAATAAAGTCTTCTATGTAACTAGTTTATTTTTTCGATCCATTGATAGATATCTATCCATACCTAGTACAAACTTTTGGGCTTAAAAAATGATACTAGCTATTCCATTCTACATATCCTCTGGTGAAGACTTCAATAAAAATATTTATGCACGATAGATTCGAACTGCAAAACAGTACAAATTTGCAACAAAAGTCACGACTTCATATGGAATTCAATTTAAATATTTAAGTACATTCTATAAAGCTCATAAAATCTACTTTCGAATAGATTCAGCCTCACCTTCATATTACATCGAAGTCAGCGTCAATCATCATTCTAATATAGAAGGTGCTACATCACCCTAACTGAGGCCATCGGCCCGTGTATCAAATTGGGCCCATTAAGGGCATGTCTTACAGTTTGAGGACGACTCCAACACCTCTTAGTCGTTCTTTACCCTATTTAAAGGTCCCAGTCACCACCTGTTATAGTTTAGCTATTATAAAAACTTTTTGATCTTTAATTGTGTTTAACGACCACCTGTTAGACAACTTTTGAGAACCTCACTTTGAGAGATTTCTGTTTACCTATCTTGTTCTTGCTTGTTCTTCGATTGCTTGCAATAATTGATCTTTATGACCAAGTTGATATTGCTGTGCTGACGAGGTCAATAGCTATTCAGAGTTGGTTCTGCATTGCTAAGACGCACACGACCTATTCGTTTCTAGTCGGATCGTAAGGATTGACTCCACCAAATCAATGGTTATCACATCACCAAAAGATCGGGTACCTAAACCTCTATCAAGTGGTATCAGCTTCTCAAGTTACTCGGTGAGATTTATCCCATTTCGTTTATCGTTTCATTCATTTTTCCACTATCCACATAAAAGCCAAACAAAAAATATTGAATCATTCTGCTGTCTTATACCCTTTGAGCCTGTGCATCACTCTTTTCAATAATTTGCATTGTTGAATTCATGGTTGCATCATCATGTGTTGCTGGTCTTAGCGTTTAATTCATTAGAGTTTCAAGTTCTTGTCACGTTTCTGGCTCATATCTACGATAGAAAGAAGAAATAAATTCAGATCTGAGTTTGTTGCAAATAACATATTCAGTTACCAGATTTTGATACAAAAGAAAACAACCATATCTATGCGATCTGTTGGTTGTTTTGGATGTTTTTACACAATCTGAAAAGATCTCTGTGTTATCTTTTCAACGGATCCACACTTTCCAAAAACTTCCACCCGAGCGCGTTACAATAACAAAAGAGATATGATATCTGCTATCTGCATTTTTTATCTCTATTTCATTCCTTCAAAAAGAAAAACACGACATAGAGAAAGAGAAAAGAAAGGAAAGGAAAGGAAAAGAAAAGAAAAGAAAAGAAAAAAGTCACAGAAAAAAAGAAGTAAAAGAATAGTGACAAAAAAATAAGAAGAAAATTGAGTTGTTGCTGCTGTCCCGAGCTTTTTGTATCACTTGTGTGACTACTTTTGTGTCTAGGCTCACGTCTCTAGCAGAGTTTAGCCTAGAACCAGCACTGTACTATTGTTGAGCACTTATTTAACTTTGCATTGCTGATTTGATTGTACTAATCTTTGCTACAAAGTGAAACTATCTTAGCTACACAGATTTCTACAGCAGACAGAGTTTGTGTCTTGGTAATTGCTCCACCAATCTTCGCAGGTTGACATCGTTGGTTGCAAATAACCCCTGCTGGTTTGATAAGAATATGTAAAACTTGGTTGAGCAAGCTTGAGGGAAACTAAGTTGGACACAATTTAGCTCGTTGTAAATTTATTTTTGCTATTTACTAACCATGATAGGCACAATAAAAAAAAAGAGAGCTGGTGGTTTACACTCTCACCATGATGTGCAGAAGCTTCAACATGAGGTAAATGATGATATTTTACAAGTCATCAGTTCATCAATACCTTCTTTTGCTGAGAAATTTGATCAT
The DNA here is from genome assembly GCA_001602295.1 of Zoysia matrella. NCBI lineage: Eukaryota > Viridiplantae > Streptophyta > Magnoliopsida > Poales > Poaceae > Zoysia > Zoysia matrella. The sequence continues at coordinate 25,267 of BCLG01001229.1, forward strand.
TATGCATACATTAATTGGAAACTGAATGTAGATAAAGAATTTAATGCACATGACTTGTCTGAAAATAAAAAGATTTATATTGCCTCAAGTGTTTTGACTGAAAGTATTTTGTTTGAATGGAAATATATTTGTAAGCACAATAAAGTTTTAGAATCTTAGAAAGACTTAAAATTTCATTTTAGAAATGTTTTTATTCCTGTATTTTTATGCTAATTATTTGCGTGTCAAATTAGACAACTTGAAGCAGGATAGTATGTTTGTCAAAGTATACTTTTATTACTTTAAAGTTTGTATCATGTTTGGTGGCTTAGATGAAAGCCGAGAAGATACAATCAGTAGGTTTATTAATGGTCTCAATTCTGAAATCCAAATTTTACTCATCTCTAAAACTTACTACTCAATCTTGCACCTGTATTTGCTTGTTTGTATTGCTGAAAATCAATTTTTATCGTCTAAAGATACAAGCATTAACAATCACCATCACAAAATTGTGAAATGTATTACTGATGTGTCTTTGTCACAAGGAAAATGTGATAAAGTGAAGCTGTGTGATACTATATCTTTTACTAAAACAACACAACTAGATAGAGAGTACTCTTCTATTTTTTGTCCTATGCCTAACATCGTGCAGGAGAGTGAGAATAAGACTGAAGCGGACATTGAACTAGTTGCTAAAATAATTGATAATGATGCTTATATGGTGTCTAGTATATTCTAAGAGAGTAAAAAAAATGAAACACATTGTGAGTCCCTCAGCACATCTCGATCCTCTCATTCTGCTTGTGCTGAACTGCAATTGCTCAATGTTCATCCTAGTGTTTTGCAAAGCTTAGTTGAGCCTCCAATAAATTATGCTTTGTTTCGTAATGCACATTTGTCTTATAATTGCATCAAGTTGTGTGAACAAGTTTCGTTCATTCTAAAAACACAACTTGTGCGGGGTGTTCAAAATGTTGAAGTTGAGTCCACACCTATTGTGGATAGACCTTTTTATTACACTGATATGAACGAGAAAAAATTTGAGCTTAAATCTTCTTTAACAACTTTAGGTTATATTAAATTTGATGTTCCTTGTAACTCGGGTTATTAGAAGAAAAAATTATTTTAAAATTGTAGTTTGCAATGTTTGGACTACTGTGTTTTTCATGCAATTGGCAAATATGATGAGATTGGAGATTTTTTAGTGTCTAAAGTCATCATATACTCTAATCTAAAACACAGTTTTGAAATGCACAATCAGAACCAAACAATGACGTGCACTAACACTAACAATGGATTGCAAAGTTTCTCTATTTTTTTCTATCAACAAGAACAGCTCAGGACACAGGAGAACGTTTTGTTGGGGCTTGACTTTGTGTTTATCACTCGTTCTAATATGACCACAAGCAACATGTTGACCACTGAATCAAGCCAAGGACAACTTGCTACAAAGAAGAGTAAAATGATGAGCTCTTATGTCCTTCTTACACCGCTTGACCGCATAGAATACCCTCGTGGCCGCCACCTTTCAAGATTTCTAGAGGGCACGGTGAAATGATGATTCTGCATTTTGAACTTGAATCGAGGACGACTTCAAATGAAGTAAGGGAGAATGATAAGATCACAGACATATCTCTGTGGCCTCTACCTTTTAAGATTTCTAAAGAGCATGATGGTATGGCTGGTTTTAAAACTGTGCTTAATCGAGGATGACTTCAAATTAAGTGAAAGAGAATGATAAGATCACATACATACCTCCGTGACCTTCACCTTTCATGATTTCAGGAGGGCATATTAGAGTGGCGCTTTTGCAATCTAAACTAGAGTCGAGAACGACTTTAATTTAAGTGGGTAAGTATGATGTGGACATCATATCATCTGATGAGGACTTTAATAAAAATATTCATACACGGTGAATTCGGACTGCAAAACAGTATAAACTTGCAACAAAAGTCACGACTTCATATGTAATCTAATTTGAGTGTTTAAATACATTCTGAAAAGCTCATGAAGTCTACTTTCGAATGGATCTAGTCTCACCTTCATATCACATCAGAGTCAGCGCCAATCGTCATTCTAATACAGAAGGTGCTGCATCATCTCAACTTGGACTGTTGGCCTGTGTATTAAGTTGAGCCCATTAGAGACGCGTCATAGGGTTTGAGGACGACCCCAGCACCCATTGTTCGTCCTCCACCCTATTTAAAGGTCCCAGCCGTCACTAAAAACACTTGATTTTTTTTGTTATAGTTTAGCTCTTATGCAAACTTTCTGATTTTTAGTTGTGTTCAACGACCACCTGTTAAACAACTTTTGAGAACCCTACTTTTAAGAGATTTTAGTTTGACTATCTTGTTTTTGCTTGTTTTTTAATTGTTTGCAAGAATTAATCTTTGTGATCAGATTGATCTTACTGTACCAACGAGGTTAATAACCATTCGAAATTGTTTCTGCGATTGCTAAAGCGCACACGACCTGTTCGTTTGTAGTTGAGTCGTGTGGACCGACTCCACCAAATCGATAGTTATCGCTTCACCGAAAGATCCGACACCTAAACCCCTATCACATTTATGGTGAAATAAAAGCATTTTTGTATATGTTTCATGATTGTCGTTCCAAGGCCTCCTTAGAATGTATATAAATTTCACATTAATTAATTCAATTTTATAAGAAAAAATATATGAACTAGAAAAAACTCCTCCATTCCAAAAAGAACCTAGAACTTCTATTTGCTTCTGCAGTTGTGATAAGGGCATTCAGAAAACAAACTGTGAAATTGATGGAAGAGATTTTCATCAGTGATGCACCTGTGTTGCAAGTTGTTCCGAATTTTGAGTACCATCCAGCATTTCACTTACCAATGGAGCCACGGAAATAAGTGGCCACCAGTTTTCCGAAAACTGTAAAAATCCAATGAAAAACAGCTACAAATCGAAAAGTTAAAATTTCAACAAAATTTGGTTGAAATATTACTGTAAACCGATCAGTTTATCAAACGGTTTCTTTGATTTCTTCGGTTTTTAAGTTTCAAATTTTAAAACCCACCGGCACCGGTTTACCTTTGGTTCTACCAGTTTTCAAAATTCAAAATTTGTTTCCTAAAACTAATCATCTAACAAAACCAGGCAAAACCAGTTTCACCAAAAAATGTAAAAACCAGATGAGTTTCAACGATTTTGTTAACCTTGGTCCCATGTGCCTGAAGCGCATGCCAACCTCCTCGATACTGTTCTTATATTAGTTTTCTTACAGCACGAAAAGGCAAAAGCTGCTGCTGTCCTAGAGAAATATACAATTCCATCGGACAGAATGATTTTTTTAAAAAAAATTCATTGACAACGATATTACATACAAGGGATTTTACATAAGATCTCTAATCGATTCAGCTGTGAAAAACTTGCTATCGCTCCCCTCATCCCAAATTACAAATTATTCTGGACGACTCCACTCTTTGTTATCACTTCCAGTACACTTTCTCTATTTCAATACTATCTCTCTCTCCTTCTCGTTTTCATTATATTTTACATTTTTTATTCTAATAAATTCTCATATCTAATCCTAATATAACTTATAAATAGTAGAAGATGAGGAAAATCCTAAGTTCCCATGCACTGGATTTCAGGTGACCATTTTGCGAGTTTTGAATTATAGAGCCAGCTACACAACCAGATATCTCACTAAACGTATTTCCATTGCCCCCGGGACTAGTTTCATAATGCGCCAACACCATAAATATGCCAATATCTTCAGATAAGTATTAGAGTGCTCTTGCATTGTCATAGGAGACTTGACTAGTTCACATGTTCAGCGCAAAACGTTTGGGCGTGAGGTGGACCAGCAACAACCACCACCACCAACTTGATATTTATATGTAATACTCTAGATACAGCATACTCCCTCTATTACTAAATTGATTTTTAAATTAATGTTGCCATTGATTTTTAATATCAACCTATTCAAAAAAATTAATAAATACCGTATAACTTTTGTTATAATTTACTTTATTATTAAAGTTATTTGCATCATAACTTATAATTTTATAGATTAACAATTTAGAAACTGAGAATATTTTTTAACAAAACTCGAGCGCATAGAATACATCAAAGAGAAAGGGAAGCTACAAGTACATGGATGATGGATCGAATACATATATACACGCAACATAGCCATCGAGAGACTGGAAGCTTAAGCAATACTAAAATACAAGGCTCAAATCAGCACACGACCTATATAATCAATGGGGCTAATGTGAGGGTGCACTAAAAATCATAGCCCTGCCTTCTGCCGGCCACCGAACCGTCTAACGCCTCTTGAAATTGAAGGAGACATGGAGGACATACCTCATCCTTATCTGATCAACATTGTACACTATGTACTCGTTGTAAAGCAAGCTACCCTGCAAACCCAGACAACAATGTTTTTACAGTTAAAAGTGCGCTATGGTTGCTCTGCATGAGATCTACACATTTCGAAAAACAAGCAATTGTGCACATGCAGCATGGATTGCACATACCCTTTTGGAAGGTTCCTCTTTAGGTTTCCCAAAAGGAACAACCACACCATCTTCTGTGACTTTAGATTTGGCTAAATCAGGTGCCGTTTGACCAACACCTTTTGTACTGCACCCAAAGAGTTACAACCAGATGTTAGTGTATCAGTATACATGCAGTTTGGTTTCAGTTGAGATTAAGTTTGTGTACTTTTAAAATCAAGTATCAGAGTTCTCTTCCAATCTTGTGCCATTATATTTACATACAATGATCTAGGACAAATAGTGTCACAATCAAAAAATTCTGCACCAGTAATTAACCTTAGTTTTCCCTTGGGCAGGTTATTAGCAGTGTAATCTGCATTTAGTAGCACATTCATATCGCCCAATGCAACCTGACAAAATAATAAATGCATTAACAGTATAAGATTAGACTCAACAAATAACTTAAACAAATAAAAGGGCAGAACACTAATGAAGTGATAATAATGTGCATATGGTAAAGTGCCCATTGTAACACAAACAAACAGCACACTCACTGAGGAGAATAAAAAAAAATACAATGATGCATGATAGAACTCAGCTCAGAGGTAAATACCAAGACACATACCTCACATAGAAGCAGCACTCCAGATCTAGATGTGTTTGAAGCGTAGCAATAGTTTGCACTCTTAGAAAACATATCGGCAAAGTAAATACCCTTGCCAAACATGTAACCAGTAACAGGTGCTTCAGGAGGAGCAATTCGCAAACCTAGGGGAGAGTAATATTATCAAACGTAGCATTAACTAATTGATCAAACATTCAACAAGTAAGGCAGCACAAGCTGAAACACCGTCAGATTCAACACCAGGGTTCATTTTCAGCTCAACACCCAACAAAAGATTTTGACATCAAGTTATAAACATACAGATAGCTCAAGATTAAAACTCTATTGCCATGAAACCAATCATCAATTTTTGTACTGATGAAATAATACCTATATTTCCATAGATAAAGCTACAATAATAAAAAAAACTAAGTTTAAGAGCTCAGCGACAAGCATAAATAGCTTTTTTATCTTGTACAAATATAAACCACCGATAAAGTAGAGTGAAGCTATGTTCAAGTGTGCTATAAATACGAATACAAAAAAGAAATAATAATTTCCAATAGCCTGAATTACCCTGAGAAAGGATCCCAGCCCAGTTGCTCAACCGAGAACCATGCCACAAAAGCATCCTATTCCCTGCATTAGCAAACTGCTTGAAAATTCTAAATATCAGTCCTTTGGATATACTGAGTTGTGCCTTTTAGATTGTGTAGACATATTAGGAAGATCCTCTCACCTTCTGAAATCGCTCTGTTTCACCTTGCCTTGACACCTTAAATATTTGCACTATGTCCACAGTATAACCCGAGTGTGTTTTGCCATGAGTATTCGTCAAATAGGTTTTTATCTAGGCAAAAATATTTACAATTTGTTAACCCATTGGATGAACATTCACTAAAGAGAGCGACTGACACAAATAAAGCCCATCCTACCATTCTATGTCAACTGGTAAAAAAAAAAAAAAAAACTAAGATGTTCAACTCAGGCAGACAGGCACTGTCTTTGGCAGGTCACAGAAGACAGTTACAAAGTACCATCATGAAACATCAAGTTACTAACATTGAATATCTGCCACTACTTGGTCAAAAAAAATTACCATGGAATATTCATCTGAATCAACGTCAAGGGGTACAAAGTCACATCGAAGTTGCTTATATCGAGCATAGAGTGGATCAACCTACATTTCAAAGTAGGATATAAGTTATGTTTCAGCATGTGCAACTGCAAGGGTATACAATCATCGAGAGTAATCTGGTTACTTTAACAGTTTGAAATGTTTTATAGGATAACACGGTGTCATATCATCCATTATAGCAACAGGTTCGGATCCAACATAAAAGAATAGATTTTGGCATCAGTATCAGAACTTTTATTTTGGTTTGGTTCATAAAATTGACATACATTTGCATTATGCTTCAATGATAAATCCATACTTCCTAATCTGTACACATATTTTAGCAACATGGCATACCTGGTCACTTGAATCATCCTCCAGAAGCTTTGTTGCAATCTCAATCTCACCAAGGGCCTCAACCTTTAAAATGCACAAGAGATGAAATGTGAGAACATTCTGCACAAATGTGAAATATAAAATCAATAAATCATGCACTACAAATATATAAGCATATGAAGGGGAGCCTTGACGCAGTAGTAAAGTTAAGGGCTCGAGTCCTGGAAACAGCCTTTGGCAGAAATACAGGGAAAGGCTGCATACAAAAGACCCAATGTGGTTAGACACCTTACTGAACCTTGCGCAATCGGGAGCTACGTGCACGGGGCTACCCTTTTACATATATATAAGCATATAAGTGGCATCATGTGAATTCCCCTCACAGTATGAATGGAAGAATATGAAGTTATAATGCATTCATACACTCCGATTGAAGTTTGATAGAATGACATGCAGGTTTCATGATTATATATTCCCTCCATTTTTTTCCCCTTGACAATAGGACAACATTAGATAAAAAAAGAATGGAAGAAATATCATATAAGAAAGTAGAACATAAGGCTTATCATTGAAATTAGAATGTCAACACTTTAAAGGACCAAAGGCATCCCTGGATCTATATAAATTCTAGTTCATAAAAATTACTGTTTCTTCACCAAGAAAAGCTTTGAAAACAGCTAAAAGCTACATAGTTCATTACCATTTCCAGCTTAGCTTTTAGTTTCTGAGGAGTGTCGATAACAAATTCACCTGTTAGATACTTGTTGTCAGTAGGCCAAATGCTCCTAACAATGTGCCTAGCATATCAGTAAGCTAGAAACTTACACATTTTTCTGAAACCGAAGTCATGCGGAATCACGGTGTAGAATTCTCTGCAGTCCAACATAAGAAATCTCAGCAATTAAAAGATTAATACAACGTTTCAAAGACATAAAGGTCTGCAGTAATCTACTGGTCATGGATCACACCAGCCAAAGCAAAGCTGTCACAACTATTGTAAATGAATGTTGGTGTATACAAAAAAAAGTTGTTATTTCGTGTGTTGGCAAATCACCGTCATCAGTAAACAATCCTGAAGACCAGACCATTTCATTCCAAAAGAATAAAGTTGAATTCACAAGAGTATCAAAAGTTTAATTGTTTTTCAACAGTATAGTCATGATGCCACAAGTTGAAAGTGAAAAGCAATCTACAATAGTTGAACCATTAAACTTCAAGCGTGTAAATATAAGACAACGGGTGGAATAATGTTGATGAATATATGTTCAGTGCAATGCCAACCAGGCACCAGAATTGAGTCATATTACATATTTACAATCAAATAAAAAGAGAGGAATGTAGCATTTACCCAGTCAATTGCTCAAGCTGTGTCCTATCTGCTCTTGAAATAACATTTGAGATCCTTTTCAAAACATCATAGCCCTGTGTAAAGCTACGAAATATCATTATCAAAATAGAGTGAAAAGATATGAAACATAGATAAACTTCTAATGCATACGGTGCTGACGTTTCAGATTCACATAACTTTTGAAGATTATGATGTATTTTAAATTATTTACAATTAAGTTTGTAAACAGGAACCCTTATGTTATACTTTCTAACTATTTGATACTTAATGACAAGTTGTAACCTGGAATAAATTTAAATAAGAATTAATAATTCCCAGAAAATAAACATCAATGCAACTTACCTTAAGTATTGTAGAATTACTCAGCTTTCCAAGGGGAAGTTTATCAGCATTATAACCTTATTGATCAGATTAGACAAGTTATTAAATGTAAATAATAGATGGTTATACTTTTAGGCATAAAACTAAACTGTGGGACAAAATGAAAAATATAATTAACAATAATTTTTTACTAGAAATTCAACTATGCTTTACTAGACGCTTGAAGCATCTTACAGTTGCAAGTCCACATTACAGGATCTTACATGTACTTTACTAATATTCCACAAAACTTATGAGATAGTAATACATAATAGAATGTTCTAGTAATAATACATAATAGAATGTTCTTTTTAGTGGTAATAAATGCACATAATACTGTAGTATACAAGTAGCTCTAGGTAAAAAAAAAACGACCTGCAGGGGGTAAGACCGCCCCCGCGGCATTGCATTAAGAAGACGACCTTCTCATGCAGGTCTGAGAAAACCCCTGCCCCACCCTTACACAGTGGCACCGTAACCCGTGTGAGAACGACCTGTAGACCTATGCTTTGGTGTGGGACAGACGAGATCTTTTTTTACCTTCATATAGAAATTCGCTCCCATGGGGCATCGAACACGCAACCTGAGGGATGCTACTGAGGCTCCTCAACTAATAGGCTAAATGCCCTTTCGCACAAGTAGTGCTAAGTAGCTACCAAGTTCAAAGGAGAACAAAAACAATTACCTATTTCCACCATTTGCTGCTTCATCATGCTAATATTGCAGATCAGGGATATGAATTGCGCAATTCGAGTTTCAAGTTTTGTCTCTTTTATCTGATCAGTAATGGAACCTTTGCTCTCAATCTTATTCTGGGACAAATAAGAATAACAAAGGATTAAAACCAAGAAAGGCACTAAATTGCAAACAAAATGCTAAGTAAATCTCACTGTTTCCTTTTCTGTTTCACCATAGTCCATTTCAAGCCAAGTGTATTTTTTTGCATAACATTTGAATTTTTTGCGATCAGACCAAAGATTATTAGTTTTGTCCTGAAACTTTCCCTCAAATTCATATATTGCTTGGTCTCGTGTTGTAAAGGGCCCATGAAGCTTATCTTGGCCTCGTGCCCCCACTCTCCCCCACCTATTGTAAACCATAAAGCTTCCACCAGCATCAGATTCTACAGTCAAAATAGGCATCAGTTACTGATGTATCCAAAATCAACCACCATAGCAGTATGCGAACAAGTGCACTGGATTTGTGTGCATTTACATATGGAAAAGAAATGCACTGAAAAGTGAAAACATGCAAGCCGAAGGCTAAGTGCCCAACATTCCAAAAAATCATGACATGGATCAAATTCATCTCACTTGGCTACCTACTCCCTCTGGTTTTAAATTATTGACACTGTTGACTTTTAACATCAACTTTAACCATTCATCTTATTCAAAAAATTTGTTTCAATATGTAAAATTGTTAGTTGTGATTTAAATTTCACTAATAATAAATCAAATAATAACAAAATTTTACACATTTGAACAATTTTGAATAAGACAAATGATCAAAGTTAATGTCAGAAGTCAACGGTGTCAATAATTTAAAACCAGAGGGAGTACTATTTTAAAATGATTCAAGAAACATATACAGATTGAGCAAGTGACAGTGGTTTGTAGGACAAACCTAAAACCTGGATGATATAGAATTTGTTGTTGTTGTTTCCAACATTAGTCTGATTCAAAGTTGCATCATATATGTCATCACCCTGTAGACAAACATGCCCACTAGAATAAATAAATAGGGAAGCATATAAAAATAGCTGGCTCATTGACAGCCATCAAAATATATATTGATCTGCTTCAAAATACCAAGTACAATGAGGAATACAACATCTGACTAGTATTTCAGTTTGTTACAGATTTAATTCTGATGTGTCTGGGTAACACAGTGTGTATTTACAAACTATGAACAAGATGAAATTCATCAGGTGTAAAGCATACATATACAACAAATTGAATAAAATAAATTTCGTCAGGTGCTTAACAACTTATGGAAGTACGCTTCTTGACATGAAGAACAGGAGCAGGCAAGGAACATGTTCTGCTTTACACCAACTCATGTCCACAGAAATGTTGCTAAACTCAAAACACAAAGCCCAAAGCACAAGAAAATAAGAGGTGAATGAATCCACTCACCACTTGCAAGATATGATAGGTCATTTTTACGTGGTCAGGGATGTGCTCGTCCAGCACGGCAGCACCCTTCTTCGTGGCTGTAACCATCTTCTCCTTTTTCACTTCCTCCTCAACCACATCTGCACAAATCAAATGAGTAAACGCGCTCAATCCCCCAATTTATTGGATGGAGTAGAGCACATGCTATCCATTTCAAGAAGGAATAGAAAACGAATAACAGACTGTGATACCCTAAAAAAAAATTGAACCGGAAAAAAAAAGAATTAACTCTTTTTGCGATTTTCTCTTTGTATACACCTTCCTTTTATTTCATTTAAAGAAAAACCTCATAAAATGAGTAAATCCCAAAAGGAAAATTTCAAATAAAAATTTGAATCCTGACGAGTGCTTGAGTTGAATTTCTCTTTTCGGATTTATCGAAATTTATTCGAATTTATTGAGTTATTCAAATTGGAGTTTGTTTTGCTCTCAAATAAAATACCAAAACTCCTACTGGCTCGCTCGCTTCCGGCCCAACTCCCCAAGCCTCACCACCCCTCC
>BCLG01001229.1:49773-85728 GCA_001602295.1 Zoysia matrella
TGCGCAAGGGTGCGACGCCGTCAAGCTCGCGCCCTGGCCAGTTGACGACGGTGGGGTGACGAAAACAGGGGAGAGCAAGGGGAGCGGGGGCTGAGGGAGGGGAAAGAAGGGGAAGGCAAGGGAGGGCAGAGAAGGCCGGCCAGCGCGGTGGACACAGTGCCCCACTCGTGTCCCAGCTATTGGGCGCGCGTTGGCGCCAGGCAGAGAATGGGCACCATGGACACGGTGCCCGGCATGTGTCCTCGGCTGCCGGGGCTGCTGGGCACTCAAGTGCAACGCAGGGGGAAAAGGCCCTGTGGCCACGGGGCTAGCCAGTGTCCAAGCAGCGAGTTTTGAGAATCGACTAAGTCGCTTCTCAGGAGAAGAAGAAGAAGAAAGAAGACCAAACAAGACCACATGAAACGCAAGAACCAAAGAGGAATTCATCGAACAAGAAGAAAAGAAACATGCACTTTCGCTTCCAAGTTTTAAAAGCTTTGCAAATTCCCGTTTTCACTTATTGTTTTAGTGAGGTTTTCTTTGAAATTTAAGAGAGTTAACGGTGAGGTAACCCTGTTACTATGGAAACTCGAATTTTGAAAATGAGGGTGTGACAATTTCAACCCCTGTTTCTAGGTGGACGAAAGAATCTCTGTGCCAACTGTGCACTTCCTTTGGTGTGAGGGCTAGAAGATCACTTCAAAACTTTTTTATGGCTTCCTCCAGCTTGTACGTGCCCGCTAAAATTTCACCAAATTAGACACTAAACGTAACCTGAGAAAGACCACCTCTTATGTCAGATGGTTATCAGGAGTAACCTTTCATTCTCCATATATCTCTTTCTAGGTGGATCGAGACGTAACTCGCTTTCCTCGCTCCATCAACTAGCACGCACAGAACTGGTCTCCAGCACTTTCTAGGTGCGTAGCTTGCTATTATTATTATATTATTATTATTATTGATGTTCATAATAGAATGACCTTATTATTGGCAATATTATTATATTAGATTAATAGCATTATTAATAATTTTATCATTAATAATAATATCATTATTACTTTTATTAGTAGTAGTATTACTATTAGTATTATTATTTATTAATAATATTATTAGCATGGTTTCTTCGAACAGTATACATATGATCACTACATTCATTATTATTGCTAATATTACCTTTAGTAGCATTGTTATTATATATTATTATTAATAATAGTATTATTATTATTATACAATATTATTATATATGTTATCTTTAATGGTAATGTCATTATTCCAATTATATAACATTATTAAAATTGTTAGTATTACTATTATTACTTACTTAGGGAAATTACATTATCTGGATTATTTTTGCTAAAGGAAAGTATTATGACATAATGCTGATGTCATGGCGATGCAGTAAAGAAATTTTATGAATTAGTTTTGTATTGAGAACCTCGGGTTAATTTTAGAGCGTCGGATCGAGATGGGATGGATCAGATAAAAGGGAACACGTGCACTAATTCAAACCTTTGGATTTCGAATGGATGAATTATATTTAATGAGATTGAATGGGAGTATGAGATCTAATCGTGGCCTTCCACTGGAGATCGGACAGCCGAGGCGGTTCCAGCCAGCCGGCCGTCGTCCTGCCCCACGGGCGGCGGCGCCATTGGCTGAGCTCGCCGGAGTTGGCCGAAATCAGCGCTCCGGTGGCCGGTTCTCGACGGGGTTTGCTGAAATGATGGGGAGGGAGCGAGGGTCTTTACCTTGGGGTTGGCCGGCGTTGAGGAAGATCGGAGAGGGGTGCGCGACGGCGATGTCTCGGCTTTTCGGAGGCGGCATGGCGCGAGCAAGCTTGGCACAGGATCGGGGGCGGCTCGGTGGGGTGGCGCGACAAGGCGGCTAGGGTTTCTGGGGAGAGCTCGATTTCGAGATCGAAAGATGGCGGAACAGAGGGGGATTTATAGGGAGGAGTAGCGGATGACTCGGAGGGCGGTTGAAGGACGCGATTGAGGCGAGAGCTTCGACCCCTGTGACTGCAGTTTTGGAGGGGGCGGCGCACTGCTGTTGGGGGGCGGCCGAAGGTTGAGGATGGAGATGACATGCGGGACCTGGCTTTCGGTGAGAGAAGAGATGGAGAAGGGGAGGGCCGGCTGGTCTGGTGATGGTTGGGCCGAGAGAGGGAAAGAGGCGGCCAGCTAGACTGTTGTTTTGGGCCGACGGGTGAAGGTGAGTTGCGGCCTGGATAGGAGTAGGGTTTTCTTTTTTTTAATTCTTACTATTATTTTAATCAGATTACTTCGAAATTCCAAAATGAGACAATTCATTTCAAATATTTTGAGATTAATGCATTTTATTTTATTTGAAACATTTAAAATAAAATCATATTTTAAGATATATTTTGTGAAATCCAAAATTCAGGAAAACATCTTTTTTTTTCTTTTTTTGTTCATTTCCTTTATTCTTTTTTATCTTTATTATAATTTATTTTATCCAATTATTTATTATAAAACAATAGAAAAATTCATTTGAAAGTATTTGAGATGAATTCACTTCATGCGTTATTTGAAACCTTTTCAAATAAAACAAAATTTCATAATGAAAATCATAGTTTCAAGATATCTTTTCAATAATCAAATTTTTGGCAAACACCTCTTTATTATTATATTTTTTAATTCAAATAAACTTGGTTTTAGAAGAAATACAAAATCATTTTATTAAAGTAAGTTAATATTAAACAAAATATTAAAACTTTATTTTCAAGGTAATTTTGAATACTTTTAAAATTCAAAAACAATTAATTAAATAGATAAAATCATCTAAATAATTTAAAATTTTACTTTTCATAATTGAAAAGGTTCACATCCTCAAACTAAAAAAATTTGGGGTGTGACAGAGTTCAACCGCTGAACACTATCATGTTGGTAAATACTCTCTTCATTTTTAAATTATTGATACGGTTCATTTCTAACATTAATTTTGATCATTCATCTTATTTAAAAAATTTGTTCAAATATGAAAAATTTTATTATCATTTACTTTATCATTAGTTGTATTTAAAACATGACTAATAATTTTATATATTAGAATAATGTTTTATTAAGATGAATGATCAAAGTTTATGTTAAAAGTCAACGGTATCAATAATTTAAAAATAGAGGTAGTAGTAAGCAAGTTGTATTTAAGGATGCAAACAAGTACCCGATGGGTATTTGTAGGTTAAATCTCAAGTTTGTTTGCTCTACTAGAAAAAATGTATTATGAGATATTTTAGTTCATTTGAAGGAGTTTTGGACTAACCTAGTGACAAAAAAATTCTGCATCCCTAGCTGAATTTCTAGCGTAAGCCCAGTCAAAGAGGGAATGGGATCCTCTGTCACTCGGTGGAGGAACGGTCTCTCCCTGACGAGTGAGACAGTTGGTGAGTCTGCCCGCTACTAGCCCATCCGTCAGCGATGCGCATCTCTCTGACGAGCATCAGACGATCTAGTTCCGATCGAGAGCTCACCCACTGAACATATATGCGTAGTTCTTTCGGATGAACGTTAGAATTGTATCTGAACGCTGCATTACTTCGCAGTTTGAATCAAATAGATTGGAACCATTTTTAGTCCGTGATGCTATAGGAACCCTTGGTAAATTGGAAAGTGAGAGAACATATTGAGACGTGGATGTTGTTCCAACTTAGACCGTGTTTTGAACCATAAGATATCATTATAATTTGAATTATAAAAGTAGTTTATATAATTTAGTCAACTTAAGCTGTGTTTTGAACCGGCGGATATTATTATAATCTGGGTCGATTGCACGTCACGACGGAAATTTGGGAAGCCTTAAACAATACAACAGCGGACGTCGAATTCCGGAACAAGAAAAAAGGAAGGCGCCCAACCACGTGCTGCATGAACCGGCTACATGGAAGCGCACCTGGGACATGCCTCCATCCTCCGCCGCGCCGGGCTAGCGTCCAATTAATGGCTGCAAGAGCCGCATGGGACTGGCTGTGCAGTCAAGTGGCCCGCGCCTCACGCACCGCACGCAGGGTCACACAGTAGCCGCAGCAGCCCTCGCACGCCCACCCCACCGTAAGCGTTCTCTTCTCCTCGGTGCCACTGCCACCTGGGCCTCGCTTTCTTTTTCAGTCGCATTAGAAAAGACCAAAACAAGTTGCTGGTTTAAGGCATGAAAGCTAAACTACCTGCCCACAGACTGGACAGAGGACTCATGCAGTGAACCAAAAAGTGTTCACATAAAACAGAAGCGTAAGCGGCTTTTCAGTTTGGCTTGGCTTCCCCAACCACTACTTTGGCCCCGAGCGGTGGGTCAAACTGAAACTGCAAGCGGCCAGCCGGCGATGACTCACTGCGGATGCGATGGGGCCCGTCGTTTTGTGGAGCCTGCATGTCATCTAGCCGTGGCGCTGAGCTGGCCCGCGCTCCCTGCCACGGTTCCGCTGGCATTTACCGTTTCCGTCTCCTGGCGCTGTGAGCCTAGGAGGCCGTTGGATGCGCGATGGACGGGCGCATGCAGGATCGGTTGGTGGGGGCACTGGGAGGGTTCACGTTTTATCTGAAAGCAGTAATGAATGCAGTTTTGCAGTTTAGTCCTCATATTTTATAACAATAGCACTGCTAAAATTTTTTGTGAGGAGCGGAATAACTGCAGTAACTCACTTTTTTTTTCTCTAGTAGTAATTTATTATATAATTAAGTATTTGCCTTTCACATATTAGTTACTGCTAAAAAATTGACTACCAAAATTGCATGGAGTACCTATTACTATTATGAAAGTACAAAAATACTACGTTTTAAAGTTGACTAAATCTATAGAAATAATTGGTCAAAGCAAAATGGCGCAAAACACAAACTAAACTTATTTTGCAACGGAAGGAGTATGTCTCAACTACGTATATAATTGATACTATGACATAATCCATGATAGTGTCGTACGATTGACATTATATTTCATTGTTACTATTTTTATCATCGTTAATCAAATTATATGATAAATACACTAGATTTAGTAGTTGTGCAAACATTAGCTGTATTGAAGAATTGCGTAACTCTAATCCTTTCCTTGGTTCCACTCAATTGGAAAGGCAGTCAAATCCAAGATATATAGGTCGTTTATTTTTATTTACCAACCTCTGTCAAAAGATATATGCTATTATACATTAATTTGATATTGATTATTTTGTCGACTTCAAAATATTGGGAGTGCTCAGCTACTTTTATGCCTTCTTTTGCAATATACGCATACTTTTGGGTATGTGCGAATATTAAGTTCATCAGTTTGTGCGCGACGCCGGCTATAAAACAGAGTGCTTGTGCACCGTTCTCCTCAAGCATACCTTGGGTGTGATTGGATGCTTATCAACAAAAGCCTTACCAAAAATTGGTGAGCCAATGAAAATTGGCTAGCATTTGGTTCACTACCAAAATTTGGTTGTCCAACAAAAATATTGACGTTACCAAAGTTCTTCGGTTAAACGCGGGCGCGTCACGGAGGCGAGCAAAACACTCGCCCCGCGCTTCCAACGTCGTTGTCAGCCTTGATGAGGCTAGATGTCATAAGGCCATTGAGTGCATGAACTTCGATATTCATCATCAAGTTATATTCAAGTGATAATTACTCAAAAACCATACGTTCAAATTACAATCAATTTAGAACATTGTGTTCGTTGCAATTAAATCTACACAATAAGATCTTACAAGAATATGTTTCCAAAAAAAACAATGACAATTAGACCCACCCGTCATACTAATGTATCCAAAATTTGGTAAGATAACAAACCAAACGTAATCATCTAAATCGTGTTTTGGTAACGCTCACGCGTTGATAGCACCAAAATTTTGTAAAGCTCGCATATGTAACAAACCAAATAGCCCCCTTTTCTTCCTCTCCCGATCTGCCTCAACCAAGCGATTCCCACAGCGATGGCTTTCGTCCTCCTTGGTGTTCAGCGTCGCGCAGAGGGCCCGCCGACGCTGTCTACCATACCAAGCTATATACCAAGCAGTTGCGCTCCCATCCTCTCATCGTATTACCGATTCAATCCTATACTAGAAGGTCACTCTTTTGTTGGATCTCCGCCAACCCCCGTTCTCCCACATCCACCACACCATGGCGTACCTTCAATACAAAGCATCTTTGTTGCTGCACTGCTAGTATGGCAGATCTTCGTCCAATGCTATCTCGTCGACCTCAGCTTCATTGGTAAGTCATCTAAAAATATATTTTTTTATTATAAAAAATATCAAACTAACAAGTCAATAATACTGAAAAAATATTTTTGGCTAGGCAATTACTAACCTAGAACTATGGCATTCCAGATAGTTTTACATTAACCCCAAGTCCCAACCAGGGACTCTCATGGCAGAAAAGCCTAAAAAAAACACTACAGTAAAACCAAGCAGGGCCTATTTTCCGAATTAGCTGGTTTCCAAGGTGCCCCTCAGAAAAACTTTCCCAATTCTCTTCCATATATTCTGCTCCCAGACTTCCCTTTCTTTCCAACTGCTGGGGCCTGGTGCACGCAAAACCAATCGAGGCTGAGAGAGGCACTGCACAGCGAGTTCGCTGAGCGACGTGCTATGAGAGCGCGCGAGTTAGATCGTGCTGCTCCGGCATCGCAACAATGGGAAACTTCTCGAGCATCGCGACGGGCCTTGCTGCTCATGACGAGGAGGAGGCGGAAGAGGTTATGTCAGTGGTGTCCGAGGGACAACGAGGCACCGCTGAGGAGGAGCAGCGGGAGGAGGTGATGTCGGTAGTTTCTGAGGGAGCAAGAGGCGTCAGTCAGGAGGAGCAGCAGCAGGAGGGTGGGGATTCCGAGGCGGAAGACGAGGTAGAGGTGGAGAAGCAGCCTGAGCCGGAGAGGCAGTGCTCGATCTGCCTCGATGTTTTAGTCCTCGGCGGTGAGGAGAGGTCCACTGCCAGGCTTCAGTGCGGCCACAAGTTCCACCTCGGTGAGCTGCTTCACTGCCTTGAGAAACTACGTTCGTTCTTGATTGCCTGATGCGTATTAGGGAGGAGAGAGCTGGCGGGTGCAGGCCTAGTCTTGAATTCTCGTGTGGCGGTAATTTAGAGGTTCTGCTGTCAGTGCGACTAGAACTGGGAGAGTCTGTCTGGGTGAAGTGAGAATTATTTTTTGTCGGGCTTCATCGATCTGTTTATATGTTAGCGTTTCCTGGCTTCTTTCAAAATTTTGGCTCTGTCCTCATCAGCAATAATCTCTCGTCGGTCAATTCTGTGATCCGATGCGTTATGGTGGAATATTTTGGCGTCTAGAACCTGAAGTGATTTTTTTTTACAGATTCTGGATTCTAAAGCAATGCTTGTGTGAATTTGCTATATTATTCTTTTAGAAATATATTGAAACCACGAAATTTCAAAAGCATGAAGTGGTTTGATATTCTTTGGATACACTTTTTAGTTTGGCTTTATCTGTACGTCAGATATTTTCATTCAGTTCATATTATTAGATACTGCACAATAAAAAAAAAAGATATTGTTGTTTACTACAACTCGATTGGGATGAGTAACTGAAAGCTTTGCCGTCTACAAGTGTCTTAGTACGAAACCCTTCACTGAGCATAACAAATATGACATGAGTGGAACTCAACAGCTAATTAATTATTAGGAACGATTAATGTGTCTGCAATAGATTCATTAAACAGCTTCACCTTCTGTCAATCATTATGCTATACCATCTGTATAAATCGCATGTTAGGTTTCTTTTCTTTATGATTTTGGTATCCTTGTGGCATTTGATTTGTTAGGCTAGCCTCAATGCTATATTTAATTTGATTGTTTCCATGGTACCACAAAGCAGCAAAATATTTATTTGTTGAATGAAATAGTCCACCACAATACCTTGTTTTATTTTGTCGTGTCATAGTCAGTAGATGCAATTAACTATGTTGAAATCAGTGTACACATATGGTTTCATCTAGATGAAACCCCTTCATCTCTCGCCTCATTAAAATCGTCCAAGATGTTGACATGACACTACTCAATGAAAATAAAGCTTCCATTTGGAGTAGACTTATAATGCTTACTATCCTCTTTGTTTTATCAGATTGCATTGGCTCGGCATTTAACGCCAAAGGAACTATGGAGTGCCCCAATTGTCGAATGATTCAAACCGGTCATTGGCGCTATGCAAATGGACCTCGTTCATCACAGGATGCAAACGACGATTGGGTTTTAGACGAAGACCTTGATCCTGCTCCAGATGTTTTTGTGGTAAGGGATTCAAAATCTTGTAGTTACGGTGATAGAGATTCTTCTCTACCATTTGTTACACCAGTCCACCTGTGTCATCTCATTCGCCTTTTTGTCCCTGCTTGTTAGTTGCTGAAGCCTTGCATTTTATTTTAAATGAGTTCTGATTCCCATGGCATCATTTTAATAATCGAAGCATGTACAAGCTAAATGGTGGCAAGCTCTTGCTAATGATATGTTTTTACTGTTTGTGCAGCCACTTCGCTTTCGGTGGCTTCCTATTGACCGCTTATCAGAACTTCCATCCCTGGATGAGTATGTTCTGCCTCCAAATATCTGAGTTATTAAAACATTATTTACGGCAATTTAGAGTCCAAAATCTGATTCAATTTTCTAAAAAATATATTTTGACTTATTGTTTATTTTGTATACAAGCCAGTCTAGTTGGTAGATAACGATCTTTACCTGAAATTTAGTGGATATTGATAACTACAATAACTGCAATTCATTCCATGATTGAACTTGATTGGGATCATCTCCAATTCTGTAACCCCTGTGAAATATCATGTGTCTCTCCTTGTGTCGATTTACCTGTCATATTGGAAATTGGAATACTCTTCGTTTCTAATGTACATTAATCTGTGGGTCAGTAATTCATCATATCTGCTCGTTTGTGCCGTCGTTGTCTTGTGTCTCTTGCTTTAATATTTGGTACTTTATGTTTTATTGGTAACTGTACTATTTACACATGTCACCTTTCCTTTTGTAACAGGGAAATAGATCCCTCAGCTGCAGCTACTTGTAAGTTTTTTATTTAGATTAGAAACATTAGCTTGCATATATCACAATTATTGTTGACTGAAATTTTTTCCAATATTGCCGTTGCAGTTCTTGATGAAATGGGGCAGAACTTCAATGCTGATGAGCCCATGAATCCACCAGAACCAAGCACAACTCCTCTTGGTTCATATCTTGCTTACTTGCAGCCGCTTCCGCAACCAGCATCATCAAGCAACTCGCTTACCATTCCTACAGTAGTGGATAGCTCTGCAGATCATGATCACTGGAACTACCTAGTCGGACTATCAGAAGACCAACCTCTGCCGACAGTGCCCCGCTCCTATTCTCCATCCAATAACAACAATGTTTTAGCTGAGCAGCCAGGACTCCCTGTGGAACCTATAAGCATTGGGGGAGTTGACAGCGATAGCCAACATCGAGGGTCTCTCCCTCCATTTTTTGGAAATTGGTTGGTTCCTTTTCATTTCTATCTCTGTCATGAATTAAAGGTGCTCTTCCATTTACTGCTAATTGTATTGATAGAGGATGCTTAGGATTGCACGAATAGATCTGTGTCCATATTTAATCATTTAGGAAATGTATAACACATTACTAATAGTTATGCAACTCTTAATTACCTGCTCTACTATGTGTTTTTTCTTAATATGACTGTTGTAGATAACTTACTGGCCATGTTATCCATTTGCAGGTCTGGAAGGACTAGAATTCCAAGTGTTCCTCCTCAAGCACCAGAAATAGTAAGAGAGCCACAGCTCCAGCAGGCCTCTTCAAGCTTATTCGCTGGCTCTGAACCTGGAGTTATGAGGCCCTTTGGTGCTGATATTCTACTACCGGACAGAACCTTGAACCTGTTGCTGGATGATTATTTGGCCTCAAGCTCTGTGGAGAACAATGTGGATGACGATGACAACCCCTTCTACAACTGGGAGCCGGAACATTTTTTCCCTCACTTGCCGTTCAATAATGAAGAGGCCGGGCCGAGCTCTTCACAACAGCAGCCGTCTCGCGGTGCGCTAGAACCTCCTTCTGTCCTAAGGATGGAATTTGGGAATTGGGCTGGCTCTGCTAGTGCTTGGCCACCACCACCGCCTGATAACGTGTCGTCAGATGACGCATCGTTATAACCTATGCGCCTCCTCCATGTGTAGCCTGCAAGGGCAATATGCCCATGTATCAGTCTGAAAAGAAAATGGATAATTTTGTTCCCTTCCTCAATCTAGAATTTTATTATGATTTTACCCCTTTTTTTTACTTTTTGATTTTGCCCCCAGCTCACTCTCAGAGCCCTCAGCTCCCTCAACTGCCCAAGGAAGAAGATGAATACTAGCAATGAAAGCACACGTAGGCAAGAAAATTTCAGCGCAGCATGCCAGCGGATGGCACAGCACCATGCTCTGTTTCTCATTACCCATCACAAACTGATTACACTAAGCTAAATGGCAATGTACTGCCATGGCCGGTACTCACATGGCTCCACTTCGTCCAGCCAGCAGCAACTCCATCATGTATAGCGTATTGGGAAGGAAGTATTGTCGCCGGTCATTGTAGCCAGCTAAGTGAGCAGAGCAACACAAACAAACAAACTCTCACTGCAGCAATGGCGATCCCCTGTATGAACCTGACTGTTGCTGCGTCTGGCATGTTCAAGCTCAAGATGGAAGGCTACTCGTTCACCAAAGCGACCATCACAAACAAACGCGATTACTACAGTTATAAATGTTCCTTGTCTGTGGCCACTAGCAGGCCCTCCGCAACTGCCCCAAGAGAGGTTCTGGGAGGTTAGAAGTTGGCCTGGTCCTTGTGAGCCACTACTATAAAAATGATTTATTCAGATGGTTCTAAAAGGCATATGGACAGGCGGAATTTCAAACCGCCACCATTCTATAGCCGATCTAAAGCATCAGGGTGAAGTTTGCACTGACTTGCGGTGCAAGTTTAGGTTAGATCGACGGATATCAACTGCACTGAGTCAATCGTGGATTTGGGGCAAGAGAAGTCCTCTTTCTTGGTTTAAGAACATTGATCTGAGTACATCACCACATGCTTTCCCATCATGAACCGTTTTTCAGTGAAGCATACTGGTAGCAGTAAAATCTTTCAGCGGGCAGTTGTCAATTGTTCTCTTTCTCCAGCGAAAACCATCCGCAAAACTCATTAAGCATTGCTAGTCTAGAACTCCAGATTATACCAATGGAGATTTGCCAAGGTTCAAAAAACTGTTCAAAACCACGTTGTTTTCATCCAAACTGCTACGGCTCTGTCACTACGCTTCACAATTTTTGGATTTAAAAAAAAGACTTGAAAATTTTGAAAAAATTGAAATTCAAAACCCAAAAAACAATGTTCAGTAAATGTAACATCTCACATTTCTCGAAGTCAAAGAAATCAAATAGCTTAGCTAGAATTCAAAAGACTAAAGGAATGGAAGTCAAAATTCAGATTTGAATTTAATTTAAAATTTAAAAGAAAAAGTTCTAACATACCAAAAATGAAGAGGTAAAGCAACTTCTTATTTGGAAAAGATCACCCGGATTAGAAGGTATAAAAAAGAACTCTGTGTTCCAGCGAAGTGACACCGGTAGAAGTTTCATTGACCACAAATCATTTGAATCCGGCGCGTGCTCCTTGTGCATGGAATCGAAGTTCGTAGTTGCCATCACTAGGACCGAGCGCACCTCACCAATGCAGACCAACCTCCGGGCCACCTCATCTACGACAACACCATTGCCGGTCCTCTCCTCACCACAGTGAAGCTGCAGACCTTTTTGTTCAAAGTTTCGTCGACACTACTACAAAACGAGCTTATGATGTTACTTAAAAAATTATAACAATGTCGACCCAACCTAACAGCCGACACTAACAAGCCATGATGGCCGCCCAGCGTTACGACCCGACAATGTTGCGACATTAACAGTGTCGAACGCAACTGACATCATCTTACAAAATGACATTAATGGCTGGAATTACTCAATAGTATCGGTCCTAAAAGATGTCACTTGCAACCGATACTACAAACACGACTCTAGTGTCTGTCTTTGTTTACTTCATCCACAGCCGACACCAGAAAGAAACATAATAGTGTCGGATAAACATGATTTAAAAAAAACTGACATTGATAATGAACATATCAGTGTCATTTATGATGACGTCAAGCATAACCGAAACCAGCATTTTGTAGCAGTATCGGTTTTTGATGTCGTAGGTCAGACGACACTGCTATCGCATGTATTATGTCATTTATGATGATCCTCTTCCTCCCGTTGGAGCACTCTATTCAATTGTGTTTCGGATAGTGTGTCCGTACGGTGGCCAAAAAATTTGGAATACAAGGAGCAAATATTTTGATTCCATTTTTAATCAAAGGTTACTGCTCTAGAAGGTAAATCCATGTCATCTTTGAAAGTTTTATGGTCTTATGATGTGGTTTTACTTTAGGTTTAGGGCAGGAGAAGTAAACCTAGCGTTGTACAAGAGAATATTACTGTAGATTTAGAGCGGGATTTTGTATATTCCAACTAATTTTGTTGACATCTTTGCTTTATATTGATTAGTCTAAGAATGTTTACATATACAATAAGACCTACATTATAGTGGGGATGGGGCAAGGAAGAGAGTAAAAATTAATATTATATCTAGTTTTATATCATCTATATTATAATTTTTTCTCTCCTTATTTCTTTTTCTATTAGTGATTTGTAAAGATGGAGGATAGATCTTGAATGTACAATGGCGCTGGCGAAAATCTGTTTCTATATTTCAAAAATGTCACTGCATTTATCGAATTAGGCCGCTAAGACTAGAAATATACATATAAAAACAAATAGATTATGATGTCCATGTAATAAGTGTAAGAATGTTGTAATATTTGACACACCCGAAACAAGCGAATACACCAAGCAGTGAAAAATAAGAAGTTGGGATTGGCTATAACAAAGAGAGGGTAAGAGAAGAAGGTAACATCGAAGAGGCAAGGTTAGAAGAAAACAACACAGAACAGAGAGAAGAAAGAAACTATGATGATTCTAATGTGGTTCATAAAAGTCATGATTGTGAAGGCTTTAAAGTCGAGAAACTGTTGCGTGAAATTAGGCGCGAGAAAATACTGGAGAACAAACGAGAGGCTTAGATAACTTAGAGATTTTAGAGAAGGCTTTGAAAGACCTTTTATACGTTGAATCAAAAGATTGTGATAAGGAATGCACAATATTTTAAATGATGCTTGATCTTCTTACACTAAAGGCCAAGAATAGGTGAACAGATACCAGCTTCAATGAATTGCTAGAGCTCTTAGCTAAATTATTACCGAAACCGTGCAATTTGCCAACTAGCACGTAAATTACAAAGAAATTATTTTCACCATTGACACTGGGCATACAAAAAATACACGCTTATCTGAACCACTGCATATTGTAACGCAAAGAGTACACAAACGATGTGATGTGTCAAATATGCAATGCCAGCTGGTACAAAAGGAATGATCAAAGTGACGATTCAGGTTTCTCGTATCAGCAAAAAGGAAAGAATGGGAGAAAGATGAAGAAAAGCATTGGTAGCAGTCTCAATGACCAAGAGGTCGTGAAAGAAAAGTTCCAGCACTTATGATGTGGTACCTATCAGTAATAGATCGATTGAAGCGCCTATTCTCTAACTCTAGTATGCTGAACTCATGATCTGGCATGCGGCCTCTGATGGACGGAAAAGGACGGGAAGCTTCAGCACCTGGTGGATGCTCGACAATGGAAAACCTTTGATGTTAACCATTCTGAATTTGCCAGAGATCCAAAAAACTTAAGGTTAGGCTTAAGTACTGATAGAATGAATCTCTTTGATGAGATGACAAACCCACATAGTACTTGGTCAGTGATTCTAAGCCTACATAACATATCTTCATGGCTATGTCACAAGAGAGTATTTTGTAGCTATCCTTATTTCTGGTCAAAAACAAGCTGACATTGATATAGATGTGTTTTTAGAACTTTTAATGAAGGATATGAAAAAATTATTAGAAGATGGGGTCCTTGTTTGGGATGCTTACAAACAAGAGAGCTTCACACTATATGCCATAATGTTTGTTACCATCAATGACAATCCCGCACGCTTCACTAACTGCACAGGTTAAAGGGAAGACATGATTTGTAGTACATCTGGACCAAACATCATCAATGTACCTTTTTTTTCTCATGTAAGTTGGTGTACATGCGTCACCGATGATTCTTACAAAAAAACACAAGTATCGTGCAAAGAAGGATCAATTTGATAGTACACAGGAGAAAGATTTGGCACCGATCAATCGTGATGGTAAATTTATGTTTGAATTGGTCAAAAATATCCATACCATCTTCGGCATGGCAGTGAAAGGAAAAAAAGAAAAAAAATGATAAGGCTCCAAATCGATATTTATCGTACTAAAAAGAGTTGGAGATTGGCCATGCCATAGATACTATGCATGTTGCAAAGAGTGTTTTTGAAAGTACGATTGGTACCTTATTGTATATCCTAGACAAGACAAAGGATGGACTTAGAGCACGACAGACCCAGAAAAATAGAAATAAGACCAGAACTTCAAACTCAGATAAGACCAAATGGAAAGTATTTTCTTCCACCGGCAAGCTTTACCATCACTATTGAGGAGAAAAGTCAATATGCAAGTGTCTACGTGGTGTTAAAGTCCTCACAGGTTCTCATTGAACGTAAAAAATTTCATCTCAATATCTGAGCTGAAGATAAATGGGTACAACACTCATGACTGTCATACCATGCTCACCCTATTTCTCACTATTGCAATCAGGGTTGTTAGACAACCATACATAAAGATGGTCGTCATGCGGTGTTGGTGAAAACAAAATGAAGACAAAAATAATAAAGATGCCGGAATCATATATTTTATTAATCATATGAGATATACAAAATACATAATTGCAACATGACTTTGTCTTCTTCTGTCTTCTGCGTCGATGTTTAAGGAGTAATCTGACTTGAGAGATAATGTAGTCCGCTGATTTTTGAGGCCATACAGGGCTCGCTCGGTTAATTACTTCTACAGAGCAAGTCTGTAGAACAGCTCCGATTAAGCTGCGCACAATGGTCATTTCTTTATGTATAGTGTTGCTCGTCCATATATAATATACGGTGATAGAACTCAGGTGATGCCGAGCCCAGTCACAACAGTGCCATCATCATGTCATATGTGAATGGAATATGTTGATGAAGATGATAACTTTTGCCTCATCAGTACCCAGTTATGTGTACGTCGGTCTTCATCTACTCAGACAGGTGTGTGTTGCCTTCACCTCGTCGGTGCTCGGCAGTGTGTCCGATCCCGTTGCATGAGACATGTCGATGGAGCAGTGACTTAACTTCATCATCACTTGCCAAAGTTTTGTTTAGCCTTGTCGGTACTAGACATGTGATGATGTTGATGTGAATGCTACAAACAGCAGTTCGTTGCTTTGCTTGAACCATGCTTGTCATAAATATTTTTCCAATTTACCAGTAAGCCATTATCATTGGGGGATTCTCTGTGATGAATTGAATCTCATGTATGTACTGTCATACTGAATATACACAAACAGGCAGACAGACTGTCATTCGAGCAATAGGCAGACCGTCAGCTCTCCGCAATGGGAGATACTTGTCTTCATCCATTGTGAAGCAGTAGGCAGACCATCGGCTCTCTACGATGGGAGAAAACCGTCTTCATCTGTTCTGGAGCAATAAGCAGATCGTCGGCTCTTCACAATGGGAGACACCCGTCTTCATCCGTTGTGGATGGGGTCAACAGGTAGACCGCCGGCTCTCCACGATGGGACCGTCGGCTCTCCATGATGCGAGACACTCATTTTCATCTGTTCTAGAGCAACAGGCAGACCGTCGGCTCTTCAAGATGGGAGACACCCGTCTTCATCCATTATGGATGGGTCAACAGGCAGACCGTCGGCTCTCCACGATGGGACCGTTGGCTCTCCATGATGGGAGACACCTGTTTTCATCTGTTCTAGAGCAATAGGCAGACCGTCGGCTCTCCACGATGGGAGACACCCGTCTTCATCTGTTTTGGAGCAACAGGCAGATCGTCGGCTCATCATGATGGAAGACACTCGTCTTCATTTGTTCTGGAGCAACAGGCGAACCGTCAGCTCTCCACGATGAGAGACACCCGTCTTCATCCGTTGTGGATGGGGTCAACAGGCAGACCGTCGGCTCTCCACGACAGGAGATACCTGTCTTCATCTGTTTATCGTGTACCGGATCAGAAGATATCTGGCATTATGAATGCCGGGAGGATGGCGCATGTCTCAATGGAGCTCATTGCTGATGCGCGGGGCTTCAAAACGTGGCTTCGGTGTTGAAGAATGTCGAGACGGACGCGATCAAGCCTCGATGGCGTGGCCACTGGACGTGGTCTGCGATGGCAGCAGCCTGGCCTGCATACTTCTCCGGCAACCCTTCGCATCATGGCGTGCTTAGCCAGCAGCCTGGCGGCATGGTGGTGTGCGTGCTCATGGCACGAGTGTGGCAGCCTGCCGGCGGCGTTTGTCCCTCCCCTTCGTAATCTTGGAGGCTCATTTATATAGGCGAGGGCACTGGCCTTTCGTTGTGATTAGAACGCCAGGTTGGTTGCCCTTCTCCCGCATGCACGGCAGGCTTATTTGAATTTTGGGTGTACTTATGCATCTGTGGTGGCCGGTTTGACTTTTAAATTTGTTTTGCTTTCACGTGAAAGGTACCAGGTTAGTTGAGATCCTGGAAGCGTGCGGCTGGGTTTGTTTTGATTAATTTGTTGCTGCCATTGCGTACTTATGCAGTTTGTTGCGTCAGGAAGCTCCTGGAGTTTTTTTTATGCACACGTTCTCATCCTGATCCGTGAGGCAGAAGTTTGTTTTCATTTGTTGCATGCCGGCGTTGACTTTCTCCTCACGCGAAGGCAATTCTATGGATGGCCAAATGTTTCATCGAATCTTATCCTCACGCGAAGGCAGATCAAGTTTCACAGTGGCCGGAGGTATACGTATAACATGGCTCAGTTGCCGGAGCTTAATTATAATCTCATACTTATGTATGTTACTGCAACGATTACGTCCTGGACTTGGTTCCAATCACGTTAGGATTCATTGCTATGTATATTTATCTTCCTTGCCAACGGAGTTAGCTAGGGAATTAATGAAATAATCACTGTAATCTTATTAGGCAGCTTCCTAAACAGACCTGCATGTAAGCACGTGTTCATCTATATATTAGCATGCATGCATGAGCAAAACGTGACTTTTTTCTTCCAACTGCATTGGTTTGGATATTTGCCATATACGTGTTGCACCTATCAATTGAATGCATGGCCGTCCAGTATACATATACATATGCCGGTATATGTATACATATATTTATTCACTTTTCTCAATAGATTCAAACATCCGTATCGATTTTAATCTGCAGCATAAAACTTTGCAAAAATCATTATCAAACACACGGATGTGCCAATTCTTTAATGCTATATCAAAAAGGTAATCTACATTGCTGAGTTGAAGAAGACACGTAAATAGATGAGAGAGATTATGTGCCAACTTGAGATGTGCTTCCCCCTATTTTTTTTATATAATAGAGCAATATATAATTCACATAGTAGATCAAATTTTGTCTTCGACCCTATTTATCTGCATCATATGTATCCGTATGAGCATTATATGTCTATTATGAAGGGCTACATACGCAATCGTGGTCACTCTGAGGGTTTCATGATAGAGGGTTACACAACTGAGGAGGTTTTTGAGTGCTACAACAATTTACATGAAAGATGAAAAACCAATAGGTGTGTCGGTGTCACGGCACGAGGAAAGACTCCTAGAGAAAAGAACAAAAGGAAGTAAAACATTCAACGATTAGAGTTTTGTAAGAGTCCAAGATGCATATTATAGCATTCTTCATCAGTTACATATTGCAACGATATACATCCAACAACACTTGCAACAGCTTCGTGAAAAAAATAAACATTACACAGGATTAGATTATGAAAAAGCATAAAAGATATTTTACGTCATAGTTGAAGAACCAAAACCTCTTAATTGATGAAACAAAAGATGAAAAAATGATGTGTTTATTGGCCGATGGTCCCTTAATATTAGTTACATTATGGCAGGTATATGATATCAATGGATTCACATTTTATATCAAAGGCAAAGGATGACAAGAGTCAGCACCAAAACAGTGGTGTGAGAGTAGATGTCGAAGACAGTGAGCGGAACAAAAACATATATTATGGATATATAGATGAAATTTGAGAACTCAACTATGAAACAACTTCACAGATCTATGTATTTAAGTGTCAATGGATCAAGCACCCAAGA
This sequence comes from Zoysia matrella, assembly GCA_001602295.1. NCBI lineage: Eukaryota > Viridiplantae > Streptophyta > Magnoliopsida > Poales > Poaceae > Zoysia > Zoysia matrella. The sequence goes on from BCLG01001229.1 coordinate 68,100, forward strand.
GGTGGGTGAAATGGGCTTCACCTTGTGTCCCTAAACGTCAAAAGTCACAAAGATGACCCATGGATACTCCCACAACATGTCACACAAGTATTTTATGTTTTCGAGCCCGAACACGAGAAGAAGCACATTGTTATCCTTGGAAAATAAAGGAAAATCATGGTTGATAATGTCACAGATGATGAAGAATACAACTAGTATGATGAGGAGCCCTTTTTTGCGAATACAAAAATGATAAATATATTTAAAGCAAGACTCAGTTATTCATCAACTGTTCCTACATACACAATGATGGTGAGGGGTAGTTAGTTCAAGCTAAGTAATTAAAGATGTCATAGTTTTGTAATTTAATTATCTGTAATCTACTTATTAAATATTATAAATGATACTAGTGGCCTTACTATGTGTCCTGTTGTTGTGTGATAGTAAGGCCAATATTTTTTCCCTCCGTTCCAAAATATTAATGTTCCCTCTGTTCTAATATATAATGAAAAAAATAAAGAATGTATAACAATATGGCCCGATTGGGCCGTGCAGGTTCCTGGGCCAGAACCTGCAATGTCCAATCTGTCCATATAGTTTACATGCTTCTTCGAGTAACGGCAGACAGCCAGAGCTTATAAATTGGTCGACACTTGCAAGAAGAGTCGAGGTGGGACTAAATTTATGTAATCGTGTCGGTCAAATATGAGGTCCGCGGCAAACGACATTACACTCAGCAATAGTGTCGATAATGATGATGTCACCAACAACTAAAATTGTTAAAACTCAACAATGTCAGTTAGGTGACATCAGTTGATGACACTATTACAATATCTATTGTCGGTTTTGCTAACATCATAGTTGACCGGCATCACTACTACCTCTGTTCCCAAATACTCCATCCATCCCAAAATATGCATCTTTTCAGATTTTCAAACATCTCCGCTGACCATTCATCTTATTTTATTGTGACATGATTCATTATAATAATGAAAAAAAAAACGTACAACGATATGTGCATATTGGGCAGTGTAGGTCGGCTCAGAAGCCTACACTGCTGTCACACCTCAAATTTTTTAATTTGGGGATGTGAACCTTTTCAATAATAAAAAGTATAATTTTCTATCATTAAATGGATTTTATTAATTTATTTTATATTATTAACAGTTTTAATGTTTTGTTTATTATTTAACTTTCTTTTATGAAGTGATTTCCTATTTATTTTAAAATCAAGCTTATTTGATTATAAAAAAATGTGTTTTCTCAAAATATGAATTTTTGAAAAGATGTAATGAAAACATAATTTTATTGTGAAATCTGATTTTATTTGAAAGCTTTCAAATGAAGTAAAATGAATCTATCTCAAAATTATTTTAAATAATTCTTCTACTGTTTTAGAATTGGAAATAATCTAATTAAAATAATAAAAGAAATAGAATAAGTAAGATCAAAAGGACACTCTCCCTCTCCTTCCCTTTTACCCCAATTTACCCCAGCCGACCACACTCTCTCAGCCCAACACGCCACTCGCCCAGCAGGCCCAGCGCCACCACTCCTCCCTTTCCTTTCACTGCCACTTGGACCCCACACGTCAGCTTCATCTTCTCCAAACGTCCCCGCCCTATCGCGTTACCAGGAGCAGCTGCTCCTCCTTCCGAACTTACCGCCCCCTTCGGAACTAGCCGGCTAAATAATTACCATAATTAATTAAGAATTAATTATATTAATTTTACAGAAAAGCTCCTATACTTTTTACTAATCCTTGAACTTTTCTATAATTAATTTTTAGTCCTTAATTGATTCCAGAAGTTACAATTAAGTCCTTAAAACTTAATTTTAGCCCATTATAATAGTAATAATAATGATGATAATTATAATGACAATAAATATAATAACATCATTAATAATGATAATCAAAATAATACTATTAGTATAATATAACCATAATATTATTTATGTTGCCAATAATAATATTAAAAATACCATAATAATAATAATAATAATAATAATAATAATAATAATTATTATTATTATTGTAATACTAGTATCTTTACAATTAAGCCCTTATAAATTTAGTTAATTATAAAATAATTCATGATAATTAATAAATTCCATTTTAAATCATAAAGTTTTATAAATGAATACATTCTACTATTTTAATTTAATATAATTTGTACTTAAGTCCTCAAAACTTAATTATTCATTACAGATTAGTCCTTGAACCTTATAAATACTATAACTTTTAAACCGTAACTTCGATTTAGATGAATTTCATACCAAAATGATTATATCAAAATAATCGAAATAACCTATGCATTTATGACATCATCCTATTGATCTTTTTCTGTTGTTTGCATGGTTTTGATTGAATTGTGTTTCTTTGTTTGTTGTGCTCGTGCGCTTAGACGAATACACTTTGGATCCGCTTTGCGAGAACTTCAAGAATCGACACTCCAAGATCATTGAGCAGCAATACTATTACAAAGACAAGTGTCCTTGACCATTTTGTGTCTAATTTGCAAAACTTCTATCTTGTAGATTGTATGCTTGTGTTAAATTGATTGCGCTCCTATTGTTAGGATTACCTAGTCTTTTCTTATTATGCCTTGTCACACTAGTTTACCTTTTTGTTGGGTAGATTACATGCTTAGCTTGCTGTTGTCGGAATGGGTGATATTAATTTGATTTACTATCATGTACTTGCTTCACGAGGATTAATGAGTTATTGATAGCAACATGGAGATTAGTGATTTGGGTGATATGCTTGGTGTATGGCTTTGTGCGGGGTTACTGGCACTGTTTTTTGGTATGTTATCTTCTCAAATCTTAAGATCGGTTTATAGAGCGTTCACCCATGTGCAACCATACAACCACGAGCCAAAAATAGGTGCGGCATGGCGTAGTAAGTGATGGAGACCAGCTCTATGCGTGCCAGCTCGTGATGTGGGAAAAGCCGGTTAGTCCTGGATTTGCCTAGAGCGAGATGTGTGGGGAAGGGAGGGTGTACTCCCGAGAACCATTTGGCACAAGAGAGGGCCTCTCAGGTTACGGTTAGTTTCTTGACGAGTGAAACCTCAGTGGGCACATACAAGTTAGAGGAAGCCATGAAAAAGCCTTGAAATGATCTCTTGGCCCTCACACCAATGGAAGTGTGCGAATGCATAGCTGGCACAGATGTAATAGAGATTCTTTAGTCTATCTAAAAATAGGGAATAAAATCACTTCTCATGGGGAATTGCGTACAACCTCTGCAGAGTTAAAACTATCATGACAGCCATGCTCATAGTCATGAGCATTGCATGGACCCTCACATGATTAGTAGGACTTTGGTATGGATTGGTTGGTTATCACAGCGGGAGATTGGTTTTTTTATGTTGGTGCTACAGCCGAGTAGACTTTAAGCATATTAGTCTATAGGTGCAATGTCTATCACTTAGTAAATAGGTGTTTAATAGGAAGTGTGTCTCTAATGTGAGCTTTTATGCAAAAGAACCATATATTGTCTTTGCCTTGTTTGTTGCCACATATCATATTTTTTTGCACTTGCTGCGTACATCCCGTACTCAACCTTGCCTTTATAAATGCTGCTCAGCGGAGGAAAAGTTTGAGAAGACATTAAAGACACAAGAGCTGAAGTTTAGGCTGTGAAAGCTGCACTACGCTTGGTTTTCTTTTTCGCTACATTTGGTAATAACTTATTTTCTCTTTTATCATGACATTGTTCTGTTTTGCCATTAATAAAATTACTTTATGTGTGAAACTTAATTTCTGGGCACGCAAAGAGTCACTTGGTTTTAGCCTTAAAATCAGGTGTGACAACTGCCCAATAGGTTCATACAGTTTACATGATTCCTGGAACTACGAGAGACAGCGAGAGCTTATAAATTGGTCGACACTTTCAAAAATAGTCGAGGTGAGACTAAAAGTTATGTCATGTAATAGTGTCGGTCAAGTATAACGTCAGCGGAAACTGACATTACAATGAGCAATACTGTCGCTAACGGTGATGTCACCGGGAAATGACATTGCTGAAAACTCAACAATGTCAGTTACGTGATGTCACCTGATGGCACTGTTTCAATTTGATGTGTCGGTTTTTAGTTATTACTATGTTAATAGTATTGGTTAAGTATGACGTCAGCGAAAACCGACATTACAATCAGCAATAGCGTCATTCAAGTATGACGACATCATCTTTGAGCGACATTACTGTAGTGACAAGTAGTGACAGTACCAACATATCCTAAAATCTTCGATGAACACATGTATAAGACATTTTAAACACTGAGACTAAACATTGATCAATGCCCTCCCTAGATGCCACCGACTCTTCACCGAGTGGCCCATCACCGTCGGCGTTCTCCTGTGAGGTCCAGCCCTTGATAACCTCTCCTCTAGCTTGACCATGCGGCGGTAGCCATTTTGTAGCTTGTCACTGTTGGCGGTCCTTAAGTACCACTTATACCACCAATGAACCTCAAAAAATAAACAAAAACTTAGCATTTCTTGCGCGCATTTTATTTCAAATAATGCAGTTCCACATGTACATGAAGAAAATTTTTATGTAGATGAAAACCAACTTTAGGACGTGAGGAAATAACCTAAAATGGTGAAAGTCAACATTCCAATGAATCAGGTGAAGCCATGTGATAAGGAGTCAACCCGCGAAGATAGAAAAAATATTCCAACGGATCTTCAGAAGAATCCTGCACAAGACCCACGAGGGGACCTAGGTCAAAGATGGGCCAATGAGGGCCCACCCCAAGTTCGGCCACCTTGGGCATGCTGCCTTTCCTGGTCAACCTCGACGTGACGTCTCTCCTGCTCTCTTTTTTAGATATTCCTGGTGGCTTAGTGCGCGAACCAATTCTATGAACCAACGTAGAGAGGCTATAAATAGGACCCGTCACTCCCTACTTCAACACACACCACTACTTTGGATTTTTCTACTCATACTACATTAGGTCTCATTGTTGAGTGCCATTAGGCAGGAGAAGTTCCTGCATAGCTCCTATGTCATCTTTGAGAAATTAGTGAGTACTCTTTCTCACATTTCTTTTCCTTTTATGCTGTCTTTAATCATGAATAAAGATATAGTTTTCTTTTATTATGCATCCCTTAGTATATTTATATTTGTGGACAAGTTGTTCGTGTTTGATATATTTGTCTATAAATCTAGGTATGATTATGCTAAGTAGAGCTTACTTATTATATTAGTCAACACATGTTTAGGCGTGTACATCGGTTTAATGTGCTATTTAGTAAGCTTTAGTTCTAGCTTTGCTATCCAAAAGAATTAAAGATATAGTTGGATAATATGGATATAATGGTCGAGTTATTCACCTCTATTGAATGCAGGTGTACCTCACGGTTTATAGAGGTAAGCGGCAGGTGGTAACAACCCTGTCCGTCCATTGTAATCCTTCACGTTCGGGTATGACGTAGGGCTTGTTAAAGATGATGCACTTTGGTTTATTAAAACAAGTCAGAAGGCATCACCTTGGTAGGGCCTGGATGCCTCTGGAGTTAAGTACTAAAACATGTTTAGACTAGATAATGTGTATACTCATGAGACTAATTTAAGAAATACAATAGAAGCTAGAGTTGTCCATATGCTTAGCACTTATTTGTATTTAGAATAAAGTAGCGCAGTGATTCGATGTGGGTGTCTACTATCATGTTCATATATGCTTACCACTGTTTAGACTTAAGTATTTTAATATGGATAGTATTGCCTTGAATTAGTCATAAAAATACTTTTCCAATCCTTAAATATTGTCTATGCTTCCTTTAGGATAAATACTATACCTTGAAATACTCCTGGGTAAAATGTTACAATGATAATTTCATGCACTTTCAGAATTCAGTTTGACTTAGTGTGAATTTATCATTGGCTAGTACTTATGTCATCTTCACGATGATGTAACGAACGAAAATAGTCGCATGCCGCATGGCCTCCGGATGGCACGCTAGCAAGCAGCCGCCAGCTGAGCCACCGCCCGCCATGACTGGCTGGCCGACCTAACTGGATCCAGTGTGGGCCACCTTGTGGTCCGGCCGCGCAGCCGCCATATAGGCTCTGTTAAAGCTATATTTAATTATTTAAAATTCACTTAATAATTGCACAAAAATTCAATAACCATTGTAAAATTCATAGATATTGCATTCTTGCTCGCAAAAAATATGAAACCAACTTTTCTAGAACCATAATTTCCATAACTTTTTATTGAACCTATCAATAATGGTAAATATAAGTTTAATTCATAATAAATTTTTATATATATTTAATTATTATAATTTTGCATGATTGTCACATATATGATTATAGAACAGTATAAAAATGATTCAAGCCCATATAATTGATAATATTTTAAAATTAATTAACCTCTTCTTGCTAGTAATTAATTCATAGTAATTAAATTTTATCCTAATTTATCTTTACTGAATCTTGATCGTTTAAATAACCTTGAGTCCTGTAACCTTACTAAATATTATTAAATTAGTTTCTTTCATCGAAATAAGTGAATTACCTTAGTAATTAGCTAAAACATCTATACTAGTTATAATTTACTTTAAGCTCTACCAGTTTTTTGATCTCCTAAATTTAATTTAAGTTTTTATTAACATTATTTTAGAGTGATTAACTAATTACCTTAAGTATCCAGTTCCCATCTAATAAATTAAAAAGATTATAAATGCAATAATCAATTAAGAAGTTTTTGTTATTATTACCCACTTATTTATTTTGTATGTTAATTCAATTAAAAATTATTGGTTTAATACACTGCATTGTTCTCATTGCATTGCATGGCATGGGCATTTTCCCTTTATTTAGTGAATGACACATTGAAGAGTGACATGGGTGCTGCAGAGGATGAAGCACCTGTGGTTGATTTTGCAGCGGATACTTATACAACTCGAGGCAAGCACATCATGCATATTGATCCCTATTTTTATATATTGGTGAAATGAATTATTGTGTCATTATTGCATTGTCATGCAATAGGATAAGTTGGTTATTGTGGTTACCCACTCGTTGTTGTGTCCTAGGTCTATAGACTTTGGTGGGTGGTTCTTTTATTTATGACATGTCTTGCTTATGCATGCATAGACCAGTAGAAGTCAACTTGATGGAAGGTCACCACCTTTTCGTGGGCATAGGACCTTTATCTTTTGATAATGGTATGGTTGATCTAAACCTAAGTATGATAATTTATGGACCGAAAGTAGTATAGGTGTGTTGCCCCGTTTGATCGAATAAGGACCGCTTGTTGTTAATGTTGACCTATACACTTTCTGTTCATACCACATATCAAATATAATGGTAAGACAAGTCGAATATCGCATTTGTATACCAATATATGGCCCATGACGGCATGTCTTGAATGACACACACGAGTGACTGCTAGGCCCCGTGAGAAAGGGGACCATCCTCCCTAAAATGTTGATTGCCCAACTGCTCGCGATTGGATGAGAGAAATTAAGGTTCACATAAGTGCCCTCTTATGAGACGTCGCAAATTGCAAAAGCTAGATAGTCCTCGCATCGTGTGGATACAGTTGAACTCACGTGTAGGTGTATAATCAGTTCAAAATGTCGCGGTCCGGGTTATGACCACGTGTCACAACCTGAGTTTGGCCAATTTTAAAAATTCGAAATACAAAATTTGTCTGATACAGCACTAACAATTTTTCTTCTATCTCTCTCTCATTCAAAAGATAAAACCCCATTTAAATCAAACTTGTCTCAATTGGAAATTTCAAAATATTAAAATATGAATAAGTGTGAACAAGTGCTAGACCTTGTTTCTTTCTTTTGGTCTGCTTTCTTATTTTATTTGAATTCTAAACCCAACCAGTTCTTTTTGAATTCCAAATCCATTCAACTCCTTCGAATTCAAATCAAATCAAACTCCCGAATCTCGGGCCTTTCCTTTCTCCCATACTATTCGGGTTTTGTTTGTTTGGAATTATTTGAATTTAAATTCAAATTCGAACTGAATTCCCTGAATTTAGAAATATTCAAATCTTGAAAGTGGACAGTTGGCCGCCCTCCCATTCTCCTCCCGTTTTCGGCCCAACTTCCCTCTCCCTCTGGCCCAGCCACTACTCTCTCGCAGACCACAGCTCCCTTCTCCTTTTCTTGGCCCACGACAATCTAGACCAAGCCAGCCCATCCCTATGCACTCCTCCTTCCTCCCCTTTCTCCCTCCTGCCTCTCACTCGTGGACAGCGTGAGCACTCCACCGCTACATGCCCTACACCTGCATGCTCGCCCTGCGATGTGCCTCACATGCAGCTCGCCTGAGTGCCACCTACTCGTCCCACCAGGACACGCACTCCCCGACATGCCTCACAACTAGTGGGCTGCTGCTCCTCACTTGTGCCACGCCGCCACAGGGGTTCACTGGCATTGAAGCCATTGCTGGCCGTCACATCCACCTGAGCTCCCCCAAACAGCTATAAATTGCGCCGCACGCCTCCTCTTGTCTCTGCACCAACTCTTTCTCGGGATCAAGCAGCCACCCCCCCTATGAATTTCATTTTTCCCCAAATCTCTGCCATTTCGGTGGTTGCCGTCGAATCCCCGTCTCCGATGCTCTGCTTGGCCTTCTATGCATTTGTTAAGCTCCACAACAACACCTCTCTAAATTCTGAGCCGAGTTGAGCTGTTCCCGCCATCGAAACCGCCCCATGCAGATTGCTACCTCCGCTGGTCGAGCCCCCTCCATCGCCAGCAGTCTGCAGCGCCTAACCAGCCGTTCCAAGCTGCCAGAAGGTTCAGGGCGTCACACTGCTGCTCCTCGACTGCCTTGGTACCAGAACCGCCGCTGCTGCTACACCTTCACCGAACAGCACCAGCCGCGAGCCGCCTCCTCCATCGCGAGCCCTCTCCATCAACCTCCAACCCTCAATGACCCCACGAATGAGTTCCCAATGAACTCCTCCCTCCTTTGAGCCTTTCATCCCCGAGCTCCGCGCACCAGAGCGTGAACTCGCTGCCTCTAGCTGATGAGAACATCTCATCATTGGATACACACAATACTCCTCCACCTACTATAGATGGTCCAATCACAAGAGCTCCTGTATGACAAATGAATTTAGAGGTAAGCTCATTCCTAAATACATGTCTTCCTTTGAGAATAGATTACTACCTAATGATTTTATCATGATTAGTAACCTTGGAGAGGGTCAAAGAAAGCATGAGGAAGAACATGAAGATGCTCAAATCCAGCAAGGCACGTTGAACTCCGGAGGAGATTCAATCCAACTCGGAGTCGAGTTGCCTCCGGGTTCCAAGAGCAGTGCACACTAAAACAGAGGCTTAGGTCACATATGGGATCTATTTTGAACGTTCTAGATATGGTTGGAAAGCTAAAAAGATAACCTTTCTAACGGCATCAGTCTCATCTCCAAACTCAACCAGAATTAGTGGGAATCATTAAAACAACATGACAATCAGAAACTGTCGCTGGTGCTGCGACATTATCTTTTGGCCTTTGGGTCATGTATCTTTCTAAGGTTCATTAGTGTCAGGGTTTGCCCCTAAGGTCATCATAAACTCTATATAAAGAGTAACCACCATCATTAGGGTTAGATTTTGATTAGTTTTCATCTATTTTTAAACAGTTTCGTTGTTTGACGGTTTGTTGGATTCCAACTTCGTGAGTTTAATTTTGATTTTGCAATTGAGTTGCGTTCTTTCTTGTTCTTGCTTGTGTTCTTGGATTTGCAGGCTGGAATTAGCCTTCTTGATGAGGTCAATCGTGTGTGCACGGTTCATAACGAGAGAAGTTACAATGCGATTACGAGGTTTGAATCTTGTTGATTTGAGGCCGAATCGATTGTGTATCGCATCTTCACCAAATCGAGAGTTACCACGATCTGATGGAAGCTCGAGAACCACATACACATCAAGTGGTAATCAGACCTTTAGGTATACCGTCAGGTTCACATCTATCTTTATCATGTTTGCATTCGTTCTATTGTCCATAGAAAAGCCACTAAAAAAATTATAGATCGTTAGGTGTTCCCCTGTCCAAGCCGTGTTTAGTCTTTGTATAATTTTATTTTAGAATCCATAGTGTTGAGTTTGTGTCCATAGTTTATGTTTTAGTTGCTGGATTTAAAATCTTTTTGCATCTAGTTGTTTGCCTTCATTGTTCATCGTTTGGATCATTCAGATTTGTTACCATGTTTACATCTGTTATTTGTTTTTTTTGCATCAAAATTTTATCCCACCCATCCACCCCATATTTTGACCACAAACAGATCTACCCTTCTTAGACCCATCTCTCTATAATCATCCGCTGCTCAATCATCCACAAAATCGCCATCCGATTTCCTCCCGATTGCATTTCACACCTTCTAAAAATGTGTCCGGGTTCAAAAAACAGGCATAACTTTTTCATACGAACTTGAAATCAAACAAATTTTTTTTCCAAATTTTGAGAATGAAAAGACGCATTTGGATCTCCCCGACTTTGTCCAGGTTCAAAAAAAATTCATGGCCAAATTTCCATGGAAGTGGACCTTTGTGAATTTACAAGATTTTACATTACATCTTCGTGATTTTCCACAGAACGCATCCTTCATTGGATTGGTCTAAAACTTCTTGGTGTTCTTGTTTTTGTGCCTCTGAAAAATAAAAAATAGTGAAAATTCAAAAGAAAAATAAAAAAGTGACATCATCGAGATGACATCACTGTCTTGTGCTATACCGTGCTGATTACTGATCTTTGAAGTCACGTCTATTGCTGATATTTGTGTCCTATCATTGTTCACATCTAGATTTTTGATAAGATTAGACCAGCAACTAGATTTACATACTTTGGAACACTTATTCAGCATTATTATCTGTTATAGAATTGTGTTTCACTAACTATTATTTTAGCCCTCCTAGCTCCACATATTCACCTTGGATCAGCACTGCATTTGACCCTGCAATTGTGAAATTACGACTCCTTGGTCTCTCCTGCTACGAAAGGTACCATCCTTTGCCTTGCATTGGTAAGAACCATGTAAAAACTTGATAAGTCATTTCTTTTTGCAGATCTGCCACCACATAACCCACACCACTGTAGTGTAAGGATAATATCATACTTTGCTTCTTTGTTACTTTCTAACCATGGCAAGAAAGGGTAAGTCTGGAAGTGATAAGAGTAAACCTTCTGAAGCTGCCAACTCCTCAAATGACTTTTCTGAGTGTGACAGTCAAAATCAACTTGCTGACTCTTTTGCTAAGTTTGATTAGAGGATGACCGAGCAATTCAATGCCATAGACATGCACTTTTAGACAATGAACCAGGAATTACATCGTCTCTCGACTCATATGACTACCTTTGAGAGACGTCGATCACAACAGAGAGAGGAAGAGGAAGATGAAGTTAATGACGAGAACTATTTTGAGGATGACGTTGACAATGATAGAGAACAACAAAACAGACTGCGCGATCATCAACGGCGTAACTGCCAAGGTATGAGAGGTAATGAACATTATGCTCCTTACAAACCTTTCGCTATGATTAAGTTTATCATCCCAACCTTTTCTAGTAATTATGATGCTGAGGCTTATCTTGATTGGGAGATGGTTGTAAAGAAATTTACATCTCACTTAGTTCTTGAACAACATAGAGTTAGACAAGCTACTAGTAAGTTTCGAGATTTTGCTTTACTATGATGGACTGATCTTTGCAATGCGCATTTGCAACCTAATAGTTGGGATAGATTGAAAGATGCTATGCGTAACCGTTTTGTTCCTCCTTTTATCAAAGAGATTTGCGTAAAAATTGCAACGCTTAGAACAACATGATAAATCTGTTCAAGAATATTTTGCTGAGTTGCAAAAGAGTACGATGCGTTGTGGGATAGAAGAGGACTTTGAGGATACAATCTATCATTTTTATGCTGAGCTACGTCGTAAAATTTAGGACATAATTGATTATAAAGATTATAATTCTGTCGAACAGTTGTTCCATCTTGCTGTACTTGCAGAAAAAGAATTGCAGGAATGGCAACTCCAGAACAGCAGCCGTACATACACTCCACGGTTGAGGAGCGAGATTGCCAAACCACGCCGCCTACAAAACCAACCTTGAGGAGACTAAAGAAATTCAATGACAAGTCCAAGACCTTTTGGACCGTGGGTATGCACGTAAGAGCCTTAGTCCTTGTGCTGTTCCTGTTCTTTTGGTTTCAAAGAAAGATGGTTCTTGGTGAATGTGTGTTGATTGTAGAGCCATTAACAATATCACTATTAGATATCGTCATTATATTTCTAGGTTAGACGACATGCTTGATGAATTATGTGGTTCTATAGTCTTCTCTAAAATTGACTTATGAAGTGGATACCACCAAATAAGAATGAAATTGGGTGATGAATGAAAAACTGCTTTTAAAACTAAGTTCAGATTGTATGAGTGGTTAGTAATGCCTTTTGTATTGACTGATGCACCAAGTATTTTCATGCGTTTGATGAACGAGGTCTTACGTTCTTTCATTGGAAAATTTGTGGTGGTTTATTTTGATGATATCTTGATTTACAGCAAGTCAATGAACAAACATTTATCTCACTAGCGTGCTGTTTTTGATGCTTTGAGAGATGCACATTTGTTTGGTAACCTTGAGAAGTGCACCTTTTGCACGAATTGGACAAAAAGAGAAGGATAATGTGATTGCCGATGCTTTGTCTAGACGATATGCTATGCTGCCCCAACTTGATTGTCAGATTTTTGGATTACAAACAATTAAGCAACAATATGTGTTAGATGCTGATTATAAAGATGTGTTGCTACATTGTTGTGAAGGTAACACTTGGAACAAATTTATGCTTAATGATGGCTTCCTTTTTAAAGCCAACCGTCTTTGCGTTCCAGTTGGATCCGTTCATCTTTTGTTGTTACAGGAGGCGCATGGAGGAGGATTGATGAAATACTTTATAGCGAAAAAGACGAAAGATGTTTTGGCCACACATTTCTTTTGGCAAAAGATGAGACGTGATGTTGAACGCTTCATCGCTCGCTGCACTACATGTCAAAAAGCTAAGTCACGACTAAACCCACATGGTTTGTATATGCCCCTTCCCGTCCCTTCTATTCTTTGGGCCGATATTTCTATGGATTTTATTTTGGGATTGCCTAGAACTAAGAGAGAGAGAGTGTTTTTTGGTAGTAGATCGCTTTTCTAAGATGGCACATTTTATACCATGTTATAAGACCGATGATGCTACGCATATTGCTGATCTATTCTTGAATGATATGCCTTCTACTATTGTTTCAGATGGTGATGCGAAATTCTTGAGTAATTTTTGGCGCACTTTATGGAATAAGTTGGGAACAAAGTTGCTGTTTTCAACTACATGTCACAAACGTATGGACAAGCCGAGATCGTGAACTGTACATTTTTTTTTCTTGAACACGCAGGAGATCTGCGTATCATTATATTAAGAAGAAGGGCAAAATACCCTGAAACAAGGAGGTACGAACTGACCAGCACCTCACACGACACAACAGCCCCAAAACTGAACAGGAGCTAGAACACACACACACTAACCCCCTAGCCGGGCTGAAGCAAAGGGGAGGACACAAAGGACAGTCCTTTAGCTCCAGCCATCTCCCAACTTTGCCTTTCTTTCCCCGTCATGCTTAGGGCTCCAGCTAAATTAGGATTGTCACCATCGAAGACACAGTGGTTTCGATGCTTCCAAAGTGTTCAAGCCCCTGGCATTACAAGAGAGTTGAAACCCTGCCGAAGTAACCCATTAGAGGCATCCGAGGAGCGTCTCCACCAGTCTTCAAAGTTGTCGTGTCGCTAACATCTGCAAGCGAAACTGAGATAACAAATGGAACCAAAAGTCTCTTGCGCAGACGCAAGAAACCAGGAGATGGTTAGGGTGTTCCATCCCACGTCTCGCTAATCTGTCTGCTGTCCAACACCGCTTATGAGCCACCAACCACATGAAGAAGCGGCACTTTGGCGGTGCCCGTGTTTTGCAGATTCTTTCCCATGGCCCAAACACGGTGGAGCCAATGAAGAGGCTCTCATACGCGGACTTTTGCAGAATATTGTCCAGATGAGGAGAAACTCCACACATGTGTGTCTTGCACTCCAGGCTGCAGCTCAAAGTCCGGGAGGAAATCTTACAACTGTAGAAAGTCCACCATAACCCCAACAGTAAATGTTCCTTGAAGATCTGCAACCCAGGCCTGGTTTGGAATTTCTTCCTGAACCGTTCGACAATTCTGTTTCCTGTTTGACACTAGCGCCACCAGTATTGGGTGCTAGATCACCAACGCTTTTGCCATGCAGCCATCTGTCCTTCCAAAACAAAGTGTGACCACCATCACCTACTATTGTTGTCAAGGCCATTGAGAAGTTCTGGACCTAATCTCGAATATGAATTTGGAAGTCCTTCCAAGGTTTATTGAGGTCTGCTTTTTCAACCAAAGCCATCGCATTCTCAAAGGCCAGCAAAGGTTCTTGAAATCTGATATACCGAGCCCTCCAAGATCAATAGGTCGGCATACTTTTTCTCAAGCCACTAAGCAATGACCCCCTTGGGCATCCTTTCGACCTCACCAAAGAAAACCTCGTCGGAGCTTGTCAATTGCTTTAATCGCCGAGGATGGAAGATCTGTAGCCATGGCAATATATATCAACATGGCGGTTAACACGTGCTGGACAAGCACCCTTCTCCCTGCCCTGGTTAACAGATCCGCCTTCCAACCCGGAAGCTGATCTGCCACTTGAGCAATGATGGACTGAATCTGATCTTTTGTTAACTTCCGTAGAGAAAGCGGAAGGCCCAAATATCGACATGGGAAACCAACATTCTTGCAGGGAAGCAGCAGCTGCAAAGTAGTGAGATGACCATCATTGCATTGGATCAGAGACACACTACTCTTCTGTATGTTAGTCTTCAGCACCGATGCTTCACCGAACAGCTGAAGTAGCTCCAAAGTGATGGTAATATCAGCAGCTTCTGGCCAGAGGAAGAGAACAACATCAGCAGCATAGAGTGAAAGCCGATGCTGAAGTGCTTGATTTGCAATAGGCTGCAGCAGTCCCACATCTGAAGCCTTAAAAATCAGATAAAACAGCACATCTATAATAAGAATGAAGAGCATGGGAGACAGGGGGTCTCCCTGCCTAAGTCCATGCCAATGTGAAATGCACTGTCCCGATGATCCGTTAAGCAAAACTTGAGTGGATGAAGAGAGAAGAAACACACTGATCATATTTCTCCAAACTTGGCCAAACCCCAATTTTTGCAGCACTTGGAGTAAGAATGGCCAAGAAACAGAATCGAAAGCTTTGGAGATATCCAACTTAAAAAGAATGCTAGGCTGCTTCCTTTGATGCAAAAATCTCGCTGTTTGCTGCACAAACATGAAATTGTCTTGTATAAATCTACCTTTAATGAAAGCACTTTGACTGTTTGACACCAACTCCTGTAGCCGACCTGCTAGTCTATTGGCCATCAGCTTGGTAAGAAGGTCTATTGGGCTTAGTGCTCCGATTGCGCCTTAGGACTAGGACT
This sequence comes from Zoysia matrella, assembly GCA_001602295.1. Classification (NCBI taxonomy): domain Eukaryota; kingdom Viridiplantae; phylum Streptophyta; class Magnoliopsida; order Poales; family Poaceae; genus Zoysia; species Zoysia matrella. The sequence goes on from BCLG01001229.1 coordinate 83,616, forward strand.
TATAGGTAAATGCCCCTTACTCCACCAATGAAGGTGGGTAGGGCTTTTCTTTCTTTTGTTTAGGATTGGCAAGAGGATGGCTGCCTCGGCTTCAAAGCTGTTAGAGAATGCGCTCTTATCACTACAGGGACGCGAGAAAAATTCCTCGAAGGTAGTATTAAAGGGATGGGGCATTACCGGTGTTAGCGACGAAGGGATTGTTTGCAAGAGAAGGTTGCCCTGTTAAGATACGAACAGGGGGCATGCCACGCATAATAGTAAAAAAAAGGGCAGAGAAGAGGATTGAGGGACAGAAGGAGCTGGAGGCTAACAAGGAATAGAAGAAGCTGTTCCACTCGTAGCTCTTCTTCTTTGTTTAAAGCTTCACTCACATTTCGGGAGCGGATGCTGCTCGAGCTGAAGATATGCCCCCAACTCTTGAACAGCTCTCACTTGCCTTGGCCGATAGCTTAGATGACCGACCGTTAGGCATGGTTACCAATGATTTAACAGTAGGCCTCTTGTTTGGTGAGCCAACCGGCTTCACCCAAGGATGAAGGTAGTAGAACAAAGAGGAGCCGCATCTTTTCCTGGCCGGAGAAAATTCAAGGTCCATCTCATTTCATTAAGGCCAAACATTTAGTCTCGTTCCTGATAACAATAGGGAACATCTGGTCTTGTTTGGTTTTTCTTTCAAGGATTTTTTCTTTCTTGCAATTCTGCGAACTTTGAATGCATCATTTCCTCCATTTCTCGGAACTTATCGCAGAATCTAGGCCCACTAGGACTCGGCGGGATTTCTGGTAAATCAAGCTCTCTCAGGGGTGGAAGCCAGCCCCCACTACTCGATGTTATCACTCCGCAGGATTCGACAATGGATTTGTCTTCCTCAGTCTCTTCGAACTTTTCCAATCCTGCTATTTTCCCCCAGTCTTAAGGAGTAATATGATCCCTGAGGGTCAATCCTTTCCCTTCCCCCCTTTGCCCTTTCAAATGAAAAAGAACTACCAATGCAAAAAAATGAAATGCACAATTGCTACTTCTTTATTAAATTACACCGAAAGGAAAGTCTGTAAAAAAACAAGAGCCAACCTAAAACTTAACTACCCCTTGCCCTCCCACTGAACCCTTCTTTCTATACAAAAAAAGGAAGAGCGCACCAAAACAAAAAAGAATAAAGAAAAAACTCCGCAACTTACGCTCTCATTACAGCGGCACCTGTTAAAGTGGCGGCAAGAAAGAAAAGACCAAAAAGAAGGTTTTTTAATACCTCTGACGAACCGAACCAAGCAGTCTGATCATCCTTGCCCGTCCCCCTCTTCTGTCAACCGTTGAAAGAGCATAGCCCAGGAATGAACCATATCGATCCAAGGTTGCAAGGAAAGAAGAAAGGTAAACCAGACCATATGAATCTTCTGATGAAGTCCATCAGAGAGGACGGTTAGGTTCTTTGTTGCCTCATCTGCTTAGCTTATAGAATCACACTGTTATAGCTATAGATAGGCTCAAATCACACGGTTTATCACGATAGACATTCCAATCAATGGTTGGACGATCAATACCATCGAACTATTCCATTCCACTGCTGAATGACGGAAACGGAAGCTTTTTCTTACTGATGGACTGATCCTGGGAGTTCAGCCTGACGGTTAGATGGTTGTTCGCTTGTGTGCTTCTTTTCCTTCCCCACTCAAAAACAAGTGTTACAGAATGTTCTTCAAATAGGTATGATCCCGTCCATCCTTCCAGAGCTAGGCACCTGCTTCAGAATGAGAATCTTCGACAGAGATCGTTCCTTCAGTTTAGCAATCAATTAGATCCATACTGACTTAGCTTGAAGTATGGCTTGCCGTTTCGAGGCTCGATGCTACTCTTGGGAACATTATTGATACATCGACTTTCAAGCATCTCGTAGTTGAGCGGTACTGCCATCAACAGTACCAAGATGGAAAAGGACTGCTGAACATGGATAGAACGAGAGTCGAACTCGCATGTCTCTCTTTTCCTGTTAGTTAGGAAAGAAAGCCGATATAAACAGCTCCATATTAGCGAATTGCCTCTGACTACTCTTCCCAGGCTGGTCCAAACTATAGGATTCCCATTCACTTAGTCAACTTATTGGACAGACGGGTCA
>BCLG01001229.1:93076-113429 GCA_001602295.1 Zoysia matrella
GGCGAGGCGTTGACCCGCAAGAGCCTGGAGCCTACGGGCGTGAGGGCCGCCGAGGATGCCGCACTCCCCGTACCGGAGGCGGCTGAGAAGGCGGACTCGTCCCCCTCGCCCGACGCTGGGGAAGAAGAGGCGGAGTGGTGACGTCGGGCGCGTCCTAAGCGAGACGGCATATGGCAAACTGCCCGAGGTCATCGGAGCGTCTGGATCCACAAGCCCGAGTGGTGACGTCGGGGCCGTCGTCGAGGCGCAAGGACCGGCGGCGCCGACCGCCACCTGGGAGGTCTCCGGACGAGGGCCCCTCCCACTCGAAGGGGCGTTCGATGGCTTCGGCTATCTGATGGATAGGGTGGGAGGTGCCCGAGCCCTCAACATGCGGTTAGCCGCCGGCCTCCGCCAACTGTCGGGGGTCGTCGAGGAGGTCGGCGTCATCTACGATGAGGCTCACTTCGTCGAGTGCCGGGTGAGCTTCGAGTCCGGCTCTCGGTTTCCATCATTTTCGATTCTTGTGCTGATAATCTCTTGTAGGACAACTTGTACGCGGTGCTGGGTCAGCCCCCGCGCGGGTTCGCTGCCCAAGCCAAGGTCGAAGGAGGACCTGGCGAAGGCGCGAGCCGAGTCGGGGGAGGCCGCGGCTGACCTGAATGCGCAGCTTCTTGCAGCACAGAAGTCGGCTCGCATCGCCCTCGAGGAGGCGAGCAAGGCGCGAGTCGAAATTGCGGCGTCCGAGGCTCGGGCCACCCGGACCGCAGCGGCCCTCGAGCAGGCCAACCGCACGATCGTCAGTAAGTCGCCGTGTATTCTTCCGACCCTCGGGGTCAGGTTTTGACTCGTCCTGTCGCAGAGCTTCGTCGCCAAGCAGCAGAGCACGATACCGAGATGCGGCGCCTCGAGCTCCTCCACCAGCACGTCGAGGGGGCCCGCTTGCCCTAGAGCAGACGCTGCGCATGACGAAAGAAGAGCGCGACAGTGCTTTCGAGCAGGTCGACCTTCTGAAGTCGGAGCGGGTGGTGCTCTAGTCCGAGGTTGAGCAGGCGGCAGCGGACCTCAGCCAGATGCGTGAGGAGGCGGCAAAGGTCCAGGAGGAGCTCTCTACGGCCCAAATCCAGAACGAGCGCCTTTGAAAGAGCCTCGACCGGGTAGGGCAGGCCGCCGAGGCCGCCGCAAAGGAGCGGGACGATAAGGGTCTGCCCCTCCCTATTTGCTCTAGCTATCTTCGATTTTCTGCTAACGTTTTGGATTGCCGAATTGGCGGGCGAGGTTCAGACCCTGAGGTCGGCGGGTCTGAACCTCATCGAGAAGTTGTACTCTGGAGTGCCGGACTCCGTCCCGACGGTCGTTGTTGCGCACGCTCTGCAGCAACTCCCGAAGATCGTCTCCAACGTCATGATGAGGGCGCTGGAGGACGGGTCATCAACAACCTTGGCCCTGGTCCGCTCCCATTATCCGAATGCGGATCTCGGCATGGTCGTCGAGGGCTTCGCGTCGGGCTACTCGGACGAGCAGCTGGACGCGATCGGGGTGGAGACGCAGGAGCCGAGGGCGAAGGCCGTCGCCGACTTCATGACGGAGGACTTCCTGCCCGAGCGATTCGGCCCGTTTTCCTATGTATAGGTCCGAATGTATAAAGTCTCATTGTATTAATAAAGAATATCGTTCAAACAATATTGTTCGAGAAATTTTTATGAGTTTGAATGTGAATTTTCGACCCTCCTTCACGTGCTGTGCCTGTTTTTCGCGCCCCCTCCGGCCTCAATCAAACGAATGGGCCGAGTATAGCTCGTAGGGTCGGGTGTCGGACCCGATATAGCCGTAGAGCGTCATCTGCTCCCGATTCGTAGATAGTTTAGCCACGGGAAGGCTTTGAACAAAAAACGCGCGCGAAGTGTCGTTTGAGGGTCACCCGCGAGCTTGGCGCAGGTCGGAGATCCAACCTCGAGGAAACAAAAAAACGAAAAGTCGTAATGAGTTAACGGGGAGCGGCGCTCCAGCGCAAAAAAAAATCGATAAACGATGAGCGAAAGACGAGGTCGATTGTGTCGACACTGGCGAGGGTGGAGGTAAGTAGCCCCCGGATGCGGGGGGGTGGCCAGGACGGCCACGGCTCACAACCCAAAACAAAAAAAAACCGAGAGCAAAGTTACAAGAACTTAGCTGTTTTTATTAAGTGTAGAACCGTCGGAGGTTCTCGATATTCCACGCGTTCGTGAGTTCTCGACCGTCCTCGGTTGCTAGCTTGTAAGCACCGGGCTTTAGGACGTGCTTGATTACAAAAGGTCCCTCCCAAGGAGGCGACAACTTGTGCTGGTCGGCTTTTGTTTGCACCCTTCTCAGTACAATGTCTCCGACGTTGAGCGCCCGACCTCTGACGCATCGAGCGTGCAGTCGTCGTAGACTCTGCTGGTACTTGGCGGAGTGCAGGAGAGCGACCTCGCGCGCCTCTTGCACCTGGTCGAGACCGTCCTGCAGCGCGGCCTGCGATCTTTCCTCGTCGTAGGCTCGGACTCGTAGAGAGTCGTAGTCGAGGTCGGTCGGCAGCATCGCTTCTACTCTGAATGTCATGAAGAACGGCGTGAACCCGTTGGTTCTGTTGGGGGTCGTTCGCAGACCCCAGAGGACCGACGGGAGTTCGCTCACCCATCGTCCAGCTGCCTTCCTGACGAAGTCGTAAATCCGTGGTTTCAGGCCTTGGAGTCTCATTCCATTGGCCCGTTCGACCTACCCGTTCGTCCTTGGGTGCGCTATGGAGGCGAATGTGATATTCGTCGCAGAATTCCCGGAATTGTCGGCCGGTGAACTGCGCGCCGTTGTCGGTGCTTATGGTGTTCGGGACCCCCAAACCGACAGATGATGCTGCGGATGAACCCGACCGCTCGAGTTGAAGTGATGTTGGGCACCGGCTTGGCCTCAATCCACTTGGGGAACTTGTCGACAGCGACGAAGAGATGGGTGAAACCACCGGGTGCTCTCTTGAATGGGCCGAGGGTGTCGAGTTCCCAGACAGCGAAGGGCCAAGTGATCGAGATCGTCTGGAGCTCTTGCGTCGCCAGGTGCATCTACTGGGCGTAGAACTGGCAGCCTTGGCAAGCTCGTATGAGCTTTTGGACGTCGGCCAGTAGAAGCTTTGTCGAAAGGCTTTGCCGACGAGGGTTCTGGGTCCGGCATGAGGACCACAGATGCCTGAGTGGATGTTGTCGAGCAGGTGCATGCCCTGCTCCTGAGGGATGCAGCGCTGCAGTATACCGCTCGTGCTTCGCTTGTAGAGCTCGCCGTCCGAAATGACGTATGCCTTAGCCTGTCGCATGACCTTCCTGGCTCCGTCTGGATCGGCCGGGAGAGTGCCGTCTTGAAGGTAGGCGAAGATATCGTGAGACCAGTCGGGGGCGAGCGCCATGATCTCTGCCCTGGTCTGAGGGTCGGCTCGTCGCTTGGTCCTTCGATGAGCAGCCCTTTCGCGACCCTGATGGAGGGTTTGGTGAGGACTTCGAGAAAGACGCCGTCAGGGACCGGCTGACGCTCCAAGCCCATCTTGGCGAGAGCGTCAGCGGCTTCATTGTCCCGTCGTAGAACGTGATAGAGTTCGAGTCCATCAAACTTGTCTATGAGCTTACGAACCTCTTGACAGTAGGCTTCCATCTTCGGATCTCGGCAGCTGGAAGCCTTCATGACTTGACTGACGGCCAGCTCAAAGCTGCGTTGTTGGAGGCATGGAACCGCAACTGCAGCACGTATTGGAGCCTGTCTTTCTTCGGAGAGATCAAGACGACCCCAGTCTCCGCGCCCTTGAGCATGCAAGACCCGTTGAAGTACATGGTCCAGTACTCGACGCTGCCGGGGGCCGACGGTTCCTGAGCTTCGGTCCATTCGGCGACGAAGTCGGTCAGGGCCTGGGACTTGATGGCCTGTCGAAGGACAAAAGCGATGTCGAGCCCCAGGAGTTCCATGGCCCACGTGGTGAGGCGCCGGACCGTGTCCTTGCCATCGACGATCTCCCCGAGTGGGAAGCCAGTGACGACGCGGACGGAATGGCTCGTGAAGTAGTGTCGCAGCTTGCGGCTCGTGATGAGGACGGCGTAGATCAGCTTCTCCACCTGGGTGTACCGAGTCTTGGCGTCGGCCAACACCTCGCTGATGAAGTAGACAGGCCGCTGAACAGTCAGAGCCCGACCTTCCTCGCTTCGCTCGACGACGAGGACGGTGCTGATGACTTTCGAGGTCGCCGCGATATAGAGGAGAAAGGTCTCTCCTGGGGTTGAGGATGTGAGGACTGGCGGTGATGAGAGCAGGGACTTGAGCTGATCGAAGGCCTCCTGGGCTTCGGTGGTTCAGGTGAACTGCTCTGCTTTTCGCAGCAGCCGGTAGAAGGGCATCGCCTTTTCGCCGAGCCTTGAGATAAAACGGCTGAGGGCCACCAAGCATCCGGTCAGCTTCTGAACGCCCTTGACGTTGCTGATGGGCCCGAGGTTGAGGATCGCGGAGACCTTCTCGGGGTTCGCTTCGATCCCCCGCTTAGAGATGACGAAGCCGAGCAGCTTACTCGAGGGGACCTCGAAAACGCACTTCTCGAGATTCAGCTTGATCCGATAGCGTCGGAGGTTTGCGAACGTTTCCTCCAGATCCTGAACGAGGTCAGAGGTCCGACGAGTCTTGATGACGATGTCGTCGAAGTAGACCTCCAGATTCTGACCCAGCTGGTCGTGGAAGCACTTCTGCATGCAGCGTTGGTATGTAGCCCCGACGTTCTTGAGCCCGAATGGCATGGTGACGTAGCAGATGGACCCGAAGGGTGTGATGAAGGACGTGGCCGGCCGGTCGGACTCGCGCATAGAGATCTGGTGATACCCAAAGTATGCGTCGAGGAAGCTCAGGGTTTCGCACCCGGCGGTTGAGTCCACCACCTGATAAATGCGTGGGAGAGGGAAGGAGTCCTTCGGGCAGGCTTTGTTGAGACTCGTGTAGTCAATGCACATCCTCCATTGCCCGATCTTCTTTTTCACCATTATAGGGTTGGCTAACCACTCGGAGTGGTAGACCTTTTGAATAAACTTAGCATCTAGGAGCTTCGTCAATTCTTCCCCTATGGCTCGGCGCTTCTCGTCGTTGAAACGCCGGAGTCGCTGTTTGACGGGTTGAGAGCCCGCGACGATATCGAGGGAGTGCTCGGCGACTTCTCTCGGGATGCCGGGCATGTCCGATGGTGCCCAGGCGAAGACGTCCCGATTCCGGATGAGGAAGTCGACGAGCGCGTTTTCCTATTCACTAGAAAGCGATGTCCCAACCCTGGCCTTCTTGGAGGGGTCGGCGGGGTCGAGAGCGACCTGCTTGGAGTCGTCGGCGGGTTTGAAGGATGTCGACGACGCGGGTTTGGAGTGGAGCGCTGGGTTCGACCCTTCTGCTTTGCGGATTGCGTCCAGCCAAGCCGGGCCCGATTCGGCGGCGGCCAGCTCGAAGCTCTCCTGCTCACATGTCAGAGCGTGTTGGAAGCGCGACGAGACCGTGATGACGCCCTTTGGCCCGGGCATCTTCAGCTTCAGGTAGACGTAGTTGGAGATGGTCATGAACTTCGCGTAGCATGGCCTGCCCAGGATGGCGTGGTAGGCGCTGGTGAAGTCGACCACCTCGAAGGTGAGCGACTCGGTCCAAAAATTGCTCCGGTCGTTGAATGTGGCTGGGAGCGTGATTTGACCGAGAGGCGTCGCGTAGCCTTGGGTCGGACGGAGGTCGGCCTCGGTCAGCTTCATCGCCCGAAAGGCGTCGGCATAGAGGATGTTGAGGGTGCTCTCTCCGTCTATGAACACCTTCGACAGGCGCACGGAGCCAACGATGGGGTCGAGCACCAACGGGAGGCGCCCGGGCTGCGGGACATGGTCCAGGTGATCGGCCTGATCGAAAGTGATGGGGGCCTTGGACCACTTGAGATAGCGGGGGACCGCAGGGTCGGCAGCGTTAACCTCACGCCAGGTCCTCTTCTGGCGGCCGCGGGATTCGCAGTAGGCCGCGGGGCCGCCAAAGATCATGAGGCAATCCTCCGGCTCAGGGAAGGTCGTGTCGACATCTTCCTCGGCACCCTTAGTCTGGGGGTTGGTCTTGACCGCCGAGGAGTCGGCCTGGAGTCCGCTCCGAAAGAACCTCCTTGCCAGGTGGCAACTCTGGAGGGTGTGCTTGACCGGCATAGAATGGTTGGGGCAGGGCCGGTCGAGCATCTTGTCGAAGTTGCCGTCATGGTTGGTCGGCTTCTTGGTCGGGGGTCGGGTTGGATGGTCCGCGGCCGACCCTTGCCCTTCTTGCGGCTCGAGCTACCGCCACCCAGCTCGTTGCGGCAGTCCATGGACCGGTCGGAGGGTCGGTCCCCCCGACGGTCGTTCCCCGACCTTTCGTCCTTCGCCCGACCTCGGTCGAAGTTGGCCTGCACGGCCTCTTCTCCGGTGGCGAAGGTTGTGGCGATGTCGAGGAGGTCCCGGGCCGTTCGAGGGTTCCTTCGGTCCAACTTGTGGACGAGCGCCTTGGACGTCGTTCCGCAGGTGAAGGCGTTGATGACGTCGGTGTTGTTGACGTTGGGGAATTCGTTGCGCTTTCGTGAAAAGCGCTGGATGTAGTCCCGAAGCGACTCGCCGGACCCCTGCTTACAATTCTTGAGGTCCCAGGAGTTACCTGGGTGCGTGTAAGTTCTTTGAAAATTACCGACGAAGATTTGGCGCAGTTCGCTCCAGTCTTGGATGTAGCCCTCGGGGAGGTGTTCGAGCCAACCTCGGGCTGAGTCGGTGAGGAAGAGTGGCAAGTACTGGATGGCGAACAGGTCGTCCGCCCCTCCGGTCTTGCAGGCGAGGCGGTAATTCTCGAGCCAGTGGACGGGGTTCGTCTCCCCGTTGTAGCAGCCGATGGTGGTCGGGGCGCGAAATCTCTGCGGGAATTTCGCGTGTCGGATGAGCGATCCTAACGCTCTAGGTCCGACCCCATCAGAACTCGGGCTCCTTGAGTCAAGGGAGCCGCGTCGATAGTAGTGGTCGAGGGAGCGTCTCCGTCGAGACTCCGAGCGGAGCTCGCTCCTCGCCTGGCGTCTGGCGTCGATGGTGCCGCGGGCGTCGTGGTTGGGGCCGAGTCGCGGGAGGACCGACCCTGCATGGTGTCGAGGGTTCTGTTCTTTGACTTGGCTGTCGCGCACCGAGCTTCGCCGATCCTGGGACCGACAGTTGCTTTTCATCTCCGACTGCTAGGGCCGGAGGGACGCTTCTGGTCGTTGAAGCGTGCTACCGAGGTAGAAGCGTACGCGGTCGTACACTTCCCTCAATGCCGGATCCTCGGGAGCATCGGTCTCGTTGAGGATGCACGCCGCCGCCGCGAGGTTCTCGAGCAGGGTATCGAAGGTGGACGGCCCCCTAGCTGCTAGCTGCTGGTAGGTGGACTGTCCCCGGGCTCGCGCCGTGTCGCTGGGCCCGGCTGTAGTTTTATCCCTAGGCTCAGAGCTGACAGTGCATCCTGGGGGCAACCAGACTTGGCCGGCGGCGTCCACCGTGGGCGCAGAGACAGGTTGGCACCCGGTGACGTGTTGCCAGGAGTTGCCGATTCCGCGCCCTTCGGGGCATGGAGAGTAAAGCACTCCCTCGACGAGTCGTGCCCTAGGATGAGGTAGCTCCGAGGCCACCAATGAGGGCGCCTCTCGCACGGAGCCTGGAGGCGGAGCTCGCCACCCTCGTTCGCGACGAAGTCCAAGCTTCCGAAGTGGAAAGCCTGCCCAACGACGAAAGTGGGGACCTGCCACGACTGACCGTCTCCGGAGACAACGACCGTGAAGTCTCCGAAGCGAGGCCGGAGGACGGAAATGTCCCCCACGACGAAGTATGGGGCCATTGAAAAGCCAAAACGAGAGCACACCAAAAGAGAGTAACCCCCCTACCTGGCGCGTTAACTGTCGGCGTTCTGACCACCGGCACAATAAATATACGATCGTGAGGGAGGTGTGCCTTCGGATTCGATGTGGCCTAATCTAAGGAAGACTCAGGGAGATTTTTACCTGGTTCAGGCCACCTCGAGCGGTGTAATACCCTATGTCCAGGGGGCGGATTATCTCGATGATAATATTACAAAGGCGGAGATCCTCTCTTCGCGGGAGAATCTGAAATGTGAGTGAATGAGGGTGCTTGCTCAGAAGGATGCAAGGACCCTGGGCTCTAATGGAGCTCGTGATTGTCTTTCGTGTGTTTGTGACCGTTACTTCGTGGTGATGTAGTGTCTCTTATGCTCGTGCTCTCTGAGCCTCCTTTTATATAAGAGGGGGCCCTAGGGTTATAAGTGGTGAGTCCTACACGATCTTGCCGTCTTGTCGACCAGTGGGCCCTTCCGTCGTTGTCGGCATCATTTCGCTTCGTCCAGACATGGTCGTGACCCGTCGCGTCGTGCGCAGCGGCGGGCACTGTGATGCTCGTCCGGCGTTACTGTGCTGGCTACAGTGCTGTCATGTCTTGTCCAGCAACCGTCGCAGCTTTCTGCTGGAGTGTCGCCGTGGTGGATCTCGTCTCGTCCCGTCAGGACGGATGGCAGTTGTCTGTCAGAGTAAACGTACCATAACGCGGTACCTACCCCCAGGGGTCGCTCTCGGTGGTCGGCCTTCGGAGGCCAGGGTCTTCGCGAGCCCGCGTGGCTAAGGCGCAGCTGCCGTAGATCGTCGTTGGGGGTCGGAACCCGTGGTCGCCCAACACCTGTCTTGAGGTCTTATGCGCCCGAGCGCGATCTATTAGGTACTCGAGATACGTGATCCCCGACATGACGCTTAGAACACGATCAGGGCGCCAGCACCAAGCTGAGAGTCTGAACGAGGCCATATTTTTCCTCGAAGAAGTATCTGGATGAAGGGAGCGAACCCAACAGAATCCATTGAGGAGCTGCTGCGCCGTGTCCATCTCCCAAGCATGCACCGGAACACCTTTGAGAACAATGTCGACGAGAACCAGCAACACTGCACCTTCGGCATGCGCCAGGCGCGTCCATCGCTTGACATGCAATGTGAAGCCTGGGCCAATCAGAGGTAGGCCATTGTTGTAGACTCTATCCGCCACAGTCGTATCCGGTAAAAACAGCAAGAAATCCTCCGGCGACGTAGTGGTCAGGAACATGGTCGTCAAGTCGACGCTGAACTTCTGCGCAACTTCTTCAAGGACCTGCTCCTCACAAACCAAAGGTCTGTTGCCCACCACCGTGAAGAGGACAGCTCGACGTAGATCCGCTTCTGCACGTGCGATGTTGTCCGATTGATTGATCACGCAGAGGGGCCTCTCCCTTTAGCCGTCGGAGGTGGACGGAGCCGCTGCAGCAGAGAGCTCCAAGGTTGGTGCGGCGGGCTCAACATCCGCATCCGAGGCTGTGCGAGAGGAGGCAGCGGTATGTGGCCGTCCGCGCCTGCGACAAACGCGGCATCGAGACGGCTCTGTGGTCTCCCGAGGCTGTTCACTGCCGGCAGCACTTGTCGAGATGCCAGAGGTTGAACAGGGCCGGAAGACATCTTGCGCCACTGCTGGCTCTTCTGTTGACGTGGAGGAGGCTGCGCTGCCGCTCTTGCACGGGGACAGACGTAAGAACGATGCCCTTGTTCGCGGCAGCGGTAGCAGCGAGTACGCCGTCGGCAGACTGCCACTAGGTGCGAGGGGGACAAACAGTTGAAGCACCGACCTCGGAGATCCTCAGGGATCGTCCTACGAGACCGGCTATGCCGCGGAACTTGGCTCCTCCGACGGCGTCTCTCCACCAGCTGCCAACCATCGACGTCCGTCTTGGGCCGAGCCGGCTACTCGCATCGACTCTTCGGGCACAAGGTGAAAGACGTAGTCACCACACTACGCATCATCTTCGGAACCTCCTTAGGAGCTGCCGGAGAAGACAGCACGACGTCCTTGAAAGAGGCAGGACGCGGTGAACGCGACACGGAGACATCAGAACTGTTGGAAACTAATCATGTTAGTTATCTATTTTAAGTACGTGTGAGTTGTTTAGTCGTTTGTGTTCAGGTTAGGGTGTGTGTGCCATCTGGATCGTGTGCAATCCTGTGAGTTTGTTAGCTAGTGCATGCAGGTGAGCTGCATGAGTGTGTGTAGGAGTTTGTTGTGAGCATGCTAGCTGATCTGCATGCAGGAAGTGGTCGTGTCATGCCGAGGAGTGAGTGGTTCTTGGCGATGTTTAAAGCTAGCGGATCGTGGAGAAATGGCCGGGCAGTGCGGCCAATCATGCGTGCGTGAGTCGTGCAGCCAGGAGACGTGGTGCGTTTGTGAGTGCCGGCCAAGGCACTGTGTCTATTTAAATCCTATTTAAATCCTATGTACTCAACGTGTTTTAGAGTAGAGTGTGAAGTGAAATAGAGCCAAGTGACGTGAGTGCTTGTGTGCAGCAAATTTTCCTTGCGTCAGTGTTCTTCCTGCTGTTCTAACAATAGAGTGAGAGAGAGCTGGGCCAACAAGAACTAGGGCTGGTCTCCACCCATGGCTGGGCTTTAGAGCGCTCCGACGGCACAAAGGGCGGAGCAGCGGGGGACAATGGAGAGGAGCAACCAGGCACCAAAGGATGGGTAGAGGTTGCGGTGGCCGCCGGAGCCTGGGTGGCTGCCGGCGTGGGACAGTGGAAGGGAAGGGCGCCGGGAGAGGAAGGAGAGGAAGGGTCAGAAGAGGAGAGGTCGCGAGCCATCTCCAATCACTCTCATGAACTTTACATATAGCTTTAGCCCTCGTGCTCCGATTGATCTTTTCCCTTTGCCTTCTATCGAAAGAATTCATAATGATGCTAAGGCGCGTGCTGATTTTATTCTCGATATGCATGAAACGATTAAGCAAAACATTGAAAAGATGAATGAGAAGTATAAAATTGTCGGTAGTAAAGGTAGAGATGAAGTTAAATTTGTACTCAGTGATTTGGTTTGGTTGCACTTGAGAAAAGATAGATTTTCGGAGTAAAAAAATCTAAATTGGTGCCTAGAGCGGCTGGTCCTTTTAAGGTACTTGAGAAAATTAATAATAATGCATATAAACTTGAGTTACCTCTCGAGTTCGAGGTTAGTCTTACATTTAACATTATAGATTTAAAGTCATACATGGAAGAAGAAGATGAGCTTGAGTCGGTGACGACTCTGATTCAAGAGGGAGAGGATGATGAGGATATCACATCATTGGATACACACAATGCTCCTCCACCTACTATAGATGGTATAATCACAAAAACTCATACACAACAATTGAATTTAGAGGTGAGCTCGTTCCTAAATATATGTCTTTCTTTCTTTGAGAATAAATTGCTATTTAATGATTTTATCATAATTAGGAACCTTAAAGACGGTCAAGGGAAGCATAAAGAAGGACATGAAGATGCTCAAGACTAGCAAAGCACGTTGAACCCCGGAGGAGATTCAATCTAACTCGGAGTCGAGTTGCTCCGGGTTCTAGGAGCAATTTGCACTAAAATAGACGCTCAGGTCGCATAAAAGATCCGCTTTAGATGTTCTAGATATGTTGAAAAGCTAAGAATATAACCTTTCCAACGGCACCAGTCTCATCTCCAAATTCGACCGAAATCAGCGGGAATCGTTAAAACAAGATAACGTCTAGAAACTGCCTCAGGTGCTGCGACACTATCTTTGGCCTTTGGGCCGTATATCTTTCTAAGGTCCATTAGTGTTAAGGTTTGCCCCTAAGGTTGTTCTAATCTCTATATATAAATAGTAGTCGCTGTTATTAGGGTTAGGTTTTGATTAGTTTTCATCTGTTTTCAAACAGTTTCATCATTTGACGGTTTGTTAGATTCCAACTTCGTGAGTTTAATTCAGATTTCGTAATTGAGTTGCATTTTTCTTTGTTCTTGCTTCTGTTCTTTGATTCGCAGGCTATGATTAGCCTTCGTGGCGAGGTCAATCGTGCATGCACGGTTGATAACCAAATGAGAAGTGGTGCTGCGATTGCAAGGTTCGAATCTTATTAATTTGAAGTCGAATCGATTGTGTGTTTTATCTACACCAAATCGAGAGTTAGCAGGACCTCATGGAATATCAGAAACCACTTACACATCACAAGCAGAGGGCAGCAATGGCGCCGCCGTGCTCTGGCTCCGGTGGCCGCATGCCTCGCCAAGAGGTGCCCTCTGCCATCCAGTCCTCAGTGAATGGTCAAGATTAAAAGACCATCTCGATTTAAATCCAACCGTCCACTCCTAGATCTACGGCCCAGATTAGATCACATAACACTCGGTTAATTTAAATCTGAGCCGTACATAACGTATCTAAAGTTCCATATCGCTCCATACGGCCGGCCCACTTTAAAATGATACTCACTCATGGCCCACCTGTTGATTATAGAAACAAAGAACGCCCCGTTTGGAACGAAGGAATAAAAAATAGAGGAATAGAAAAGAAAACATAAGAATGAAGCAAACACAGAAATTGAGAAAGTAGTAAACCACAGGAATTCAAAACAGAGGAATAGAAAAATTAAATTGTTTAGAATGCAGGAATAGAGATATAGGATAAAAAATATTGGTGCAACTAAATAAAATATTTAGGAGTCTGGATGAACATTAGTACTGAAATTTGATAGAGCGGCCAGCGAGCTAATATTTTTTTTTAGCGTTAATTACTATGGGAGCAGCCACAACGGTTTCCTTGAGTTGGATTGGATTTTTCAAATCCTGTGAACCGTACGTGACTTGCTTCCTTTCCTCTGGAAAGGAATGGGTCATTCCTTTGTTCCAAACTGATAGCTGCACTTCCTTTCCTTTGGAATCCATTCCTACATAATTCCTTTAAAATTCCTTTCAGGCAAACGGGGCCTAAGTTTACACACTATGGTGCACACAGAAAAATATTTACATTTTCCTTTGTAGAATAATTCTGCCAAAATAAATGTTCTTTTACATCTAAGCCCCTACTGTCCTATCAGATTATATTTTAGTCTAGGAATTTTACACTTAGCCCCTGATCTATTATATAAATGCAATATAAGTCCCTGCCACCTTACCCACGGAACCATATACTTTTCCATATTTATCAATAGGTCCCTAGCTACCCTCTAATCAGTGCAGGGAAGTCCCTGTTGACTTTCTCATAATTGCATATAGGTCCCTAGAGCTACCCACATCTTTAAAATGCCATATCTTTTGATCCGTAACTTTATTTTTAGTGATTCTTGCGCTCACGCATTCATATCGATGTGAGGTATCATTTAAAATTAGTCTTAGAACCAGAATTCCAAATATTCTTTACAGTTTACCTAAATACTAAGTCCCCGATAACAGTTCAATAAATCCATACCGATTAAATCACCCCTATTCCGCCCCCACTTAAAATCCAACAAGCACTCCCTAAACAATAATCTGACACCCAGCCAATTCCATCTTGTCATGTCATCTTCCCTTTTCATTGAGTTTTATTGGAGTTTATTTATTTAATTGATTTTGGTTCTCTATTTGGTTATTTTAGCTCGCTATTTATTGTCATTTGATTTAATTAGTAATTTCTCATAATTTTGTGTTGATTATAGGTACATATCATGCTAGCGTGCATTCCACCTTATATTAGCATATGTTAGTACACGTGCCACTTGATACTTTTAGCATTACAATTATAAAAGTAAAATCAAGTAATATAAATAGTTGTTTATCTTTAGGAAGCCACCGCATGCTAGAAGATTAAGTAATTAATTTCTAGCAACTACCGGTTCATCCATTTATGAACCCATTTATGACTAGATAAATATACTTTAATGAATTTAGTGATCAATTGTTAGCATATGGTATTAGCTAGATAGTACTACACACGAAATGACGCATAAAAATGGCACGCCATGCTCTAGAAACGCTTTAGCACTTGCTTTATGTGAGCTTATACTCACATAAAGGAATAAGTGCTGTAGGTGCTTATCACACACATGGCTTACCATTCATATTAATTATGCATTGAGTAGACACAGGTTAAAATGAACTTAATAGTTAATCGTTCATCTTTAGTAAATAACGTAAAGTCAATTTATGCATGAAATGACACACTAAACCCATAGCACACACTTGGCACACCCTAATATAGGTTCATGTGGGCGTGAAGGCCTTAGTGCCGCAAGTACACTAAACAGTGCGCGTACATGCTTAGCTATCTATATATATATATCCGCACAAGCACTAAAATGTGTACGCGTGAATTTAGATTATAATTGCTAGCTGATAGTAGCAAATAACATTAAGATGCGCATAAAATAATGAGCCTTGCACTAAGCACGCTATCAACACATGCCTTATATGGGTTCTCCCGTAAGGGCATTCTTGTTGATTACACAACGACATGTGCATACATGCACCTATTGTAACTCACTATATTGTCTAACAAATCATCACTTAAACAATACTAGTAGATAATCACTGCATCACATGCTTTTCCGTTGGATTTTCTCGGGGATTTAGTTGGCTCTTATTCGATTTTATTGGGTTTTATTAGCTCTTCCCGAGATTTGTTTCCTTGTTACAGTAGTTTTATAGTTGTATTCTATCGTGTAGAATGCCGAGTTCAAGGGAGAGAGAGAGAGTATCCAAGAGGAATCAAAAGGACTGACGTGCGAGAAAAAGCCCGAAGACTCGAACGATAAGACAACTTCAAGACTTGATACAGGAGATAAGCTTTGACGATTAAGAGCTTGCAAGAAAGCTCTAACCCCCCTCCTTGATCATATTACATCTATGTTTGGCTTGCACACCCATATGAACGAATGCTTGAATGTACTTTCCCATATGTTAAAACATTGTATAGATAATGATCGCACTTGATATTACATATTTATATTAATGTCAGTTACTTGCTATCATTAATATAGAATACTACCTACCTTGATACCCGTTGACGCCACCACCTTGTTGACCGTAGGAATTCCATTGTTAAATTCTTTTAACGAACGGAAAATTGCCTTTATATTAGAATGCTTAAGAACCCCTTGTGATGCTACGCATCACTACACTACACACTAATCTTTTAGAAAATGTGTTAAAAAGTGCTTGGTGGTGTGTGTAAAATAAAATGGGTTGGAGAATAGTGCAACATGTGATAGGTGGAGAATGGTATTTCTGGTTGGGGGCGAGGCTTATGATGGTGTTTGGTGATAGGTATTAAGCTTCGGTTTGGTCGACCTGTCATGGAGAAGCACTCACTCTGACCGCATAAGGATCAGTTCGTTGAACCTCAACATAGTGATTTTGTGCAACCATAGTACCTATATGGGTAGAACTTACCCTAACTTATTGACATCTACTGTATGCTCTAGTAGGGCACGTGGGACAACACTCAGGGATGTTTGTACCCAAATGATTCGACTCAGATGAAAAAGAATTACACAGGCTCAGCATATTTGAGTCTAGGAGGAAAATGAAATACTTGAGAACTCAAGAAAAAGCGAGTACTTGTGTTTTAGCCCTTGGTCTGCTTCCCGAGGTGCACATAGGGGGATACTCGGATAAAGTGGGACTAGCGTTATGTTTCTCTCCTGCAAAGAGAACATAGCCTATGGGTACAATATATAACCTCTGTAGAGTTAAATCCTTCTGGTATAGCCGTTGCCACGGTATTGGCATACTATTTGTCTGGGCTCTCAATGATTAGTCTCTATATACCTCTTTGATGTGTGAGTGGATTTAGATGCCCGTGTTTTGAAAAAGTGTTTGGATCGGGTATTGGAGACCCTTTCAATTAAAATTTGGAAACTGATGAAAATTGTTTATTCTCCCCCAAGTCCACCCACTAAAATAATTATAAGCAAATGTTTTACAAACCCCTGGTTTAAATCTTCTGTAGTGTCTCTACATAAAACTAGATTTTTGCAAAGTAACCCTATGCCTTGCCCTTGCTACGATCAAATATGCATATACAAAATCCCTTGTGTAGTGTTAGAAATTGCTGAGTACTTTATGTACTCACCTGTTTGTATTTGTGATTTTAGTCAGAGGGAGTGAATAGAGGAAGACGACGTGATGGGTTTTCGTTCTACTCCCAAGCCTGTTTGTGGCTTTGGGTCTCTATTTCCGCTGTCTGCTTCACATCTAGCTGAGCATACGGAAGTGGATACTATAATCCTTACCGTGCTGCCGTTAAAGGTCTCATATCAGGTATATTATTTTATCCAAAGTATATTTTTAATAATCATTCTGTTGAAATTGTGCGTATCAGCTACTGGTACAGTGATTGATACATGAGGCACAATGCATCTCAGAAATGGGATATGACACCAAAGCTTGGTTTTCATCATTGGTCATTGTAGTTAACAACTTCACTTAATTAATCACTAATGGTAAAGTTGTGGTCTCTATTGGAGGAGATATATTGTTTGACACGTCTCTTGATACTATTATACATAAGTATAAAATGGTTCGGTTTTAGTAAACAGTTGCCCATGAGTCTTTATTATGCCTATAACTTATTTAATATTTACTGACTTTCCGCAAATAAGTTGATTATATAATGTATATTTTCTTGCTAATGCCTCCTTCATGATCCTTGGAGTCAGAATGTATATCCCATTAGTAAGTCTTGTTGAGTACCTATGTACTCATATTTGTATTGTTGAAGGTTTGCAGGTGAGAATGAGATATTTTTTCAGCTACTTTTTCCCTACCGATGCTGGCGAAGGGGACGAGTAGTCATTTTCCATCTTGTGCGTGACGCATGTTCGTGGGCTGAACACAATCATCTTTGGTTTGTTTAAAAAATAATAAAAATAAAATTTCCACTGCGTAGTACTCGTGGTCATCCTTACTAGTACCTGAATAAAAACTTGGCTCTATGTTTAGTTATGCTTTTAGAAGTTTGAGAGATAATACTATAAACATATGCTGCTCTCATTCATGTAATTAAGTTTCGGTTATGTAGTTTTATTTATGGTTTGTAATAACTTATCAAATTATGCTCTACGTATGTGTCACTTTTATGTGATGAATGCAATGTTGAAAACTGATATGCTAATGTCCTGGATGACATTTGGGAAGCATGTCGGAGGACTATCGGGGTTGATTTCTCGTTAGTTAAATTTGAGCTTGTGTGCCGTTTGAATAGCAAGCTAAATTGATTAATTGGAATTCAACTTGGATAGTTCCTCACAGTAAACCACTAAAACCATTATAGTTTACTGATTTTGCTAAATAAAAAAAAATCAAGAACTGCTTGGTTTACTATAACATTTGATGAATTTTATTTGAATTTTGATGGGTATATCAAGCGGTATTCGTGGGTTTCTTGAAACCACTGTGGGTAAATCAAGTGGTTTTCATTGGTTTCGTTAAACCCTATAATGTAATTCGAATAGCATTGACAAGCTATTTGGAAAACAATCACCCTAGATAGCTAATTTGATGCATCCATAGTGCGTTGTTATATGACTAAGATGCAAGAGGCAACCATGGACAGCGTCCACTTGTTCCCAAGGACTTACTGTTAGAGTTTCTCAAAGTTCATATTACAGCTCTATTAATTTGTTTCTCAAACTTCATAGTAGTTCTGTTAATTTGATGCACAATTTCAGTCACTAAAATTTTGACAGTTTGCACAATTTCCTTATGATACAATAGTATGTATGCATTGAAATTATAACAGTTTCAGTCGCTGAAATTATGACAGTCACTGAAAACAGAGATCCTATGCACAAAAAGTATCCAATAATTATCCTTTATGAGCCTGTAATATATCACACATATCGTTTAACTACAGTGCTACAAACTCATCTTTCCCAGACATCAAGCTTAGAAACATCCTGAAGCATAAACTCACATGCAACAACACTATTCTGAACATTGCAGACTGACATTAAAGTAAGACACCTATTTATACGTACAAACATGAATGATTAATTGTTTCATTTAATCGAGTGCCCCTTCATATGGAATGCATGTTTGATAGCAGAAGTGCCCATTGGTGCGCTGCTCTGAATTCACATGTTCATGATTTGTATCAGCCATTGTTACATCTGGATCATTTACAGATTGGCTTTGTTTGAGCCAACATATGGTTCTGTGGCCTCCAATTGGCACACATGAAAGAAATCAGTCTGTAAAGACATGATTAAAAAACTGAATTAGTACTACATACATCAGAAGCAGGACTCCCCCACGACCCCCACCCCTACCTCCATGCAGTATGCAGCCACAACGCCTCCAGAACGCCATGTCCATGGCGCCGCCCCATTCCAGGAGACCGCATCCGCCTCCATCCAGGGATTCGCCTCATCCTGCATCAAGAACAATACCTTCTCCTGAGGGCAACAGCTCCGGCGACGCCACCACCTACTTGGGAGCCGGCATCTCTCGAGGACTAGCTTCTTGCTTGACAGCTTGCCGCTGCCCATCATCCTCATCCGTGGAATCTTTGGCTTGGCAAGGGGGTATGGTTCTTTCATTGTTGTGGGTGAGTTGTGTTCGGTGAAATGCGGACGTGGGTCGCTCACGGCTATGTTTGCTTCCACGTATAAAAGCTCGTTGCTGCATCACAACTGTACAATATATCTATCAATTTAATTTATAACTTTATAGAGCATTGGCTCCAAGGCCTACAAAAATATCTTTAGAGCGGTAAACTGCAGAAAATAAATAAGAATTTCAATCTCCAGCGTGCCTGTCCCATGTACATCTATAGGCAATTAACTGGATCCTGAAAACATAGGCATCGTTCCTCCAAGGGTTTAGAAACCGGCAAAAACCGATCGGTTTTTGTGGTTTTCAGCCAAACCGATTCGAAAACCGATTCGGTTCGGTATAGAGTTGGGTCCTGTTTTCAGTCAAAAACCAAACATGGCACTGCAGCCAATCCGACTAGCCGATCGGTTTTTGGCCAAACGAAAACCGGCCCAGACTCGGTTTCTAAAACCTTGCGTTCCTCACCACGAACCTTTATCAAATCTGAAATCAAACATTACAGAGGCAAGCTATGCGGGTGAGTAATTGCAATATTATAATTAAATGAATAGCCAAGGAAAGGAAATGATAATATGGTTAAAATTTGATAAAATGAGCACCTGGAAAATCTAATGTTAGATAATGAGAATTACTAAATGTGAGTAATTAAATGAAATAATATAAGGTGAGCATATGAAGTAATCGCACTTGACCTCCACGTCAAGTATTCCTAATGATCTATGACCACCAAACTAGGAATCCAATTCTCCATCTATTTTGCGCACAATCAATATATGCAAGACCATTGTGATTCATTTATTTCCTACTCTAAACAAAGATCCATCATTAAAGAGCTTGATGCGACAAGCACGGCTATTCGAATAGATTTATTACTTTGCAGAGTTTGTACTCCCCCATGGACTGTGAGTGACCGTATGTGATGTAGCTAGCACCGTGCACTCATGAAGTGTGCATATCCATATCACATATCGCTTTTTCACTAGTCATCCGCTATTTTTGCTTTCCATAAAAAGTATTGATTTCCTGTTTACCAAGATCAAACACCCCAGAGGCTAGTCCTCCTTACATTGGGTGAATGTCCCGAGCACGCAATACATTGTATTGGTAATCCTTAAGGCCAACACCGTAGTGATGATGTTTCTCTAGATACATCTACTAAGTGAATTATCCATACATGCAAACTACTCTTAGAAGGCAAGATAGCTTTCAACTAACTGCTTGGCCATAGCTATCCCATACTAGCATCTATGGTCACACGATATTTCCTTAAATAAAGAGTCAAATGCACCGGTCCTTATGTGATGTAATGGGTCTCCAAGGCAACCATCCACCTGTCTCCATTTAACCAACATATCATTGTCACGAAACTAACTATCATGACAACCCATCATCATCGATTCATAACTCTACTCATCTATCAATCAAGACTTCTCTAAAGAATATTAACCACAGTAATAAGTACTAGATGTGCATTAATATTTATATTTAATTATAGACCTGCAAGTAAGCGTGTTTCCACGATGTAAATAAATTGCAGTGTGATCCTATGGTTTAACCCATCAATATACCCATTCTATGCTTACAAGGAATAATACTAACTAGCTCAACAAGGTAGACATGAATAATAATAGAAAATATCTACCATTTAACCGATGAGCAGATTTTAGTTGTATAAATTATGCACAGATTGATCCTACATTTTAGCCACGATCTTTTTTACTTTTAGTTTAGAGTATTAGCAATCACATCAACAATTTTTTTCTTAGTCTCCTATTTCTATGACTAGCAATTATTTTAGTAACAAATCGGTCATAGACATGTGATATTTATTAATGGATCAATATATTGCAAACATTAGTATATGTCATTTTCACATTGAATTATTGATTGTTATTATAATTATTGATGGAATTTGTATTCTCTCATGACTATTCATTTCCAAATTTATGATATA